>UXGD01001641.1:0-32569 GCA_900474315.1 Torymus auratus
AAAAATTTATTTACCAACAAGTTTTAAATTTCGAAAATAATTTTCTAAAATTTGCCATTTTGTTCAAAGCTATTTTTCTTATCATTCCACTAAAGCTTATAAAACTCCTAATATTCCAAAGTTTATTGTCTAAATATTTCTGACAGAAATTATTTGCTTTGAACGATGTTCTGGCAAGCTAAACAGAAAATTGCATTAATTATTTTTACTCGAAAAAAATGACAGTTTATTCATTTTCACAGGAATTCTCTACATGGCCGTGTTTTAAAAAATGAGTTTTATTCAAATATTTTTAGACAAAATCGCATTATGTCCAAAAGTTGCTAAAAAATTTATGTTCAACTTTATAATAAATGCAAATAAATCAATTTCGACTGTCTGATTATCAATAAACTGAGAGCACCTTCCTTATCCTTTTAATTATACGATTTTTCCTGTAATACCAGACGCCTTATCTCCAAAAAACTGACTTTCCTCCCAAACGCACGCACCCTCCACCGCGTATAACCATCATACACTTTGGAAAACCGCGGAAAAATCTATCGCGCGCATGCGCGCCATTAATCTCGCGCGCGTGTCCCCCGCGAAGAAAGGCCCGATAGATTATTCCGCGCCCACCGCTCGCTCGGTTACATCTTCTTCTTCTTCATAATCATCACTGTTACTATTCCTCCTCCTCCTCCTTCTTCGTCTCTTTATCGAAAAGCTCGGCGCTCGTACGCGCGCGGGGTCAAGTATTCGCGCGCATAAAAGAGCTCGAGAGTTTATCGTCGGGTTAGTGTCGAGGAGCTCGCTAGCCAGAAAACAACGCTCACAGGCGCGTAAACATATTCGTGCGCCCGCGCGATCGTTTGGCTTTTTATCGTTGCCATTTTCGTGAGCGCGTAGTGAAATCAGAAAAATGAAATATTTCAAATTTTACGAGGCCATAAATCGCTTTTTCAAGTTCATAGAGTGCCGCTGATGTAGCTGACGGGGAGCAGAGAGGGAGGAGAGACGCCGAGCAGTATTAGATATACGTGTCGATGTTGTTAGATTTCGCCTGCGAGTAGAATAGAAGTATATATAATAATACGTAATTGGAATTGGGTAAAACGCGTTCATCGGCTCGATATATATAGTTTACGTGTGCGTGTATGCGAAAGTGCAGAAAAATTTGTTCGAAAGTTTGTTCGCCAGAGTTATAAAGTGTCTACGAGTGGAAAAAATCCGAGTGAAGTAGAATGAGAAGCTTTCCCGATCCCCGAGTACCACCGCCACCGCCGCCACCGCTGTTTTTTAATTTCTTGTAAGAATTAACGCGATAACGATTCCACGTAAACCACAAATTAACGGATTTTTCGAAAAAAAAATTGAGAATCTGCTAATTTCTGTTTTACCGACCACGCTCACCCCTCCTAACCTCGCTCTTTCTTTTAGAAAGGTCAGACCTAGTCAGTCGATAAAACAGATTGACGGCAAACAAGCGCACTACGATTACCGGCAGGCGCATCCACTGCGCTACTCCCCCGTGTACAGGTCGAGCAACGGGAGCAACATCGGCAGTTATCACCATCATCATCACCATCAGCACTCACCACACTCGCCTTTACGCTTTTGCAGCTTGAACCACGTGTCGCAGCGGACCGTCAGTGGGCCGCCCCAGCCGCCCAATGGGAGCGCAGGTGCCGGCGGTGGCCTCGTCGAGGCCGACAGCAACAACAACGGCCAGAATCCGGCGGCCCTGCACCAGCTGCTCTACACGAGCAGCGACGAATATCCGCCCAACTCCAGCTCCGGCAACCACGTGTCCTCGTCGCAGCAGGGCACCGAGTTCACTGAGGAGTGTCGGTAAGTTTGTTGGGTTCAAGGATGATTGGATCGTGAGTTTTAGGTAATGAGTTTACGAGCTATAAGTTGGTATTTAAGAGGATAGTATACTTTTATAGGTTATGCGTACTTATCGACTGTTGCTAATAATCTCAAGTTTTTCTCGATTTATATGGTTTCTGTAATATTTTAATAGAGATTCTTTAAATTGTATCAAATCATGTACGTCTGAATCAAGGATTTCGGAAATAAACCATAAGTTATACGTTCACTAAAAAAATTGAACATCATATGTAGATACTTATAGCTTACCGACATTTTCAACTTTTTCGTTATTTTTATTAATTTTTGTTATGTGTAAAATAATCTTAGACCAGCAATGGTTAAAATAATTATTCAGAATAAAGACTTGAATAAATAATAAAGAAATTGAATGTAAAAATGTATGATTAAGTTAGTGGTCTTATCTTAATCTTATGTAAACTATAGAGATGCCAACTTTATCGACATTGAACAAACTGACTGGAAAAAGCATATTTTTTATGATTCCAAGAATATTCTTCTACTTTTTGAAAAAATACAAACTCGAAAGTAAATTCGGTAGATGTGATATTGTCAATAAGTATACAAAACCTAGTAAAGGACTGTATTATCGTAATTATAGAATAGTAGCTCAAACTTCACTCAATTATAACTCACGAAATGGTGGTAAAAATAAATCTCTAGCTAAATTATACACACGGATGTTTGAAAACATGATAAAACGTCGAGTTATAACCGCCTAACACCCACTTTGCGAGAGAGAGAGATGAAAAAAAAACTTATCACCGACTTTAATCGAGTGTATTTTCCAGCTTCCAGTATGTTTTGGCCGCGGCGACCAGCATCGCTACCAAAGTCAACGAAGAAACTCTAACGTATCTTAATCAGGGACAATCCTACGAAATCAAATTGAAAAAACTCGGCGATCTGACAGCTTTTCGTGGGAAAATCTTGAAGGTAAAACTGAATTCCAATGAGATTGTCAAGAATGAAGAAATTTTTGCATTACATTTGAATCTGTTTTATCAAGTTGCAAAAAAATCAAATAATAATCGATAGATTTCATCTATTCAATAATGTTAGATTTAAATTCTAAGTAGAAAAATGTTATCAGTATTAAGTATTCCACTACTTGTCACTATTATTAAAATTTCATCTTGATATAGCTAACTCTGTGCTGACTTTGAAAACAAGTACGATATCACTATCGTATTATTCTTTTCTTTATATACTTTTCTGTTTTACATCAAATTAAGAATAATCAAAGCTAACTAAATTGTAAGAAGTATTTAGTATTTAAATAATTTTTAGTAACTAAATTCATAATATAAAAAAAAATTTCTTCGTATCAAAATTTATACTTTTAACTAGAATGTATAAGATTATTTATTTGTTGATAAGTACTGAAAAGGGAAATGTACCTAAATTTAAACACGCCTGGATATTCAAACTAATATTACCAATAGTTCTTTGTAAATTACAACTCAAATTTTTCATCAAATTTTATGACTCACAAATTAAATAGTCGACCTCACTATGAATCGCGTTATTTCTTTACCTACTTATATCAGTCAATGAAATAACTAGTATTTATTTGGCATAAGAGTTGAGACTCAAGTGTTTGAGTTTAGTATAGATACGTTTCCCGTACATGTACACGAGAAAAATTTGGTAAAAATTATTAAATTCATTGTAACTCTGGGACAAAGTTGAAAACCATGACTCATGATAAAAATTTCCAAGAAATAGAAATTTTTGTCAAAAATGGTGTTTATTATTTTAAAAAATTCGAGAGCAACTCAAAGTTACAACGACATAATAACTTTTACTAAAAACGATTTCTCCATGAATACCAAAAAAAGAAAAGACACCTCAAAACCTAAACGTTCATCATATCATGTTTCAGTCGACGATACGCATCTGCTTCCACGAGCGCCGGCTCCAGTACACCGAGCGTGAGCAGATTCTGGCGTGGCAGCGCACCAGGCCTGGCGAGCGGCTCCTGGAGGTCGACGTGCCCCTCAGCTATGGCATGTTTGATGTCTGCCAGCCCACCGCCTGCAACAACAGCGTCGATTTCATGTGGGATCCCACCAAGGAGGTCGGCTGCTACGTCAAGGTAAACAGCGCTGGTAGATGGTAGAAGCAAGTGTTGGTGGTAGAGAGGATTTTTGTTTTGTAAAGATGTTAGGGAGGGATATCATTGATGAAAGCTTAGTTCGGTCAGCGATAAATTTTATCGTTTATACTGTGATAATTAGGATAGCTTCCAAAGTTAATGGAAATAAAATTATTTTTATGTTTTTTTTTTAACATTTGCTAGGCATAATTTATAATTGTTCGAAAAGTGGTATTTGATGAAGAAAGTTTAATTGATTCGAATTTGAAGGGTTTAAGTATTAAAGAAGCATTAGTAAAGGTTAAAGTTATACAATTACTTCGTAAAAAATTAAAAAGTAGAATATTATTTATTTATCATGTTATGTAAAAATGTTATAAAATACTAAAACTGGATTAACGAAATTGAAATATAAACTATATGGCTTATTACGAAAAGATTTTAAGTGACTTGAAGCTACTGCGATTGCTAAATGTGTTGGTTACATCTGATAAGGTCGATAAAACAGGCCGTAAAAATGATAAGATTCGTAATGAAGCTAAAAAGCTGACGAAAAGCATATTAGGATAATGAAAGCAGAAATGTTAAATATTTAGAAATTATTAAGCTACTGTTATTAAGTTATTTTAGCGTTACTTAAAATTTAACTAATAAATATTTTCATTTCCAGTTGATTGTTTGTATAAGAGTAATCTTTAATAGAAGATATGAAAGATACTTATAATATCATTAGAATATTTCAATCAGATCTATTATATTCAACGAAAATTCTTCTTGCATAACGAACTACATGTACCTGCGTAATCTTTCAACATGCATTACGACAATTATACGCGTATTTTATCACGGTATATCTTTTTTCTAAAAACAGTCTGAATTACTATAATTCACTATGCAAAGTTTTTAACCAAAGTTACTAAAATTCCCAAACAAAAGATATAAAATTAGTTAAAAGGTACTTTTGAATAACTTAACACGTCCGATGCTGTTAGAATTATTATGTAGGTCTCGTAGAATTTTAAATTATACACCACAAAAAAAGTGAAATACAAACAAACCACTAATCTTCGCCAAACATATTTGAAATTCCAGATCAACTGTATCAGCACGGAGTTCACGCCAAAGAAGCACGGCGGCGAGAAGGGCGTACCGTTCCGCATCCAGGTGGAGACCCGGCTGCCAGGCGGTCCGCGACTACACGCCGCCTCCTGCCAGGTGAAGGTGTTCAAGCTCAAGGGTGCCGACCGCAAGCACAAGCAGGACCGCGACAAGATACAGCGCAGGCCGCCCCACGAGCAGGACAAGTACCAGCCGAGCTACGAGTGCACCGTGCTCTCGGAAGTGAGTTTTTTTTCAAGTTTTTTTTGCTGTGAGGCTAGGTAGAGGAAGGCCCAGGATTAAATATTGGAGCAGGTTTTTGAATAAGTTAACGTCTATGCTGTAATCGTATTTTGGCGATGTTTTCGTTTATTACACCGTCGTTTAAATGTACTGTGTATAAAAGGAAATTTTCTTAGTTTTCAAAATTAAATTTTAGTATATTTTATATTATATAGTTTAGTAAAATTATAGCATCTTTTATTATATATAGCGTTATAAAATGATCTTCGAAAAATACCCATTAAAGAACGTTTTTTTTTGCTACTTTTGGTCAATGAAACTGTATTACTCACAATATAAATTCACGAAAGTTATCGTCAGATTGAGGTAATAATACCAGGAAAAAAGAAACATTTCCTAAAGAAGGAATCTGATACTAAATTTATTTTTTAATCAATTGGAATTTTTCTTTTTAAATTATTAGCAGTGTCAATGCGCGCTTCGCGCGCCGTATCGTGGGCCAATCAAATTTCACATGTCCATTTCATATCGACCAATCACAATCATTAGAGGTGACAATTTCAATCTTCCATTTCTTTTTTGTATAGGATGTCGAATTTGAATCTTTGTAAAAATTTCTGCGTACCTATGCATTATATGAAATATACTTTTATAGCACTGCGTGACGCATGAAGTGCATCCGCACTTAACATCACGCCTATCTGTGACTCAAGTAGTCCAATTTTGCAACGTGTTTATCGCACTTGCTACCTACAGTCGTGCGCTAACCTCACGGTGCAAAAATGAACGTATCCTAATGTACTAATTTACGCCGGTTGTATTCTTTAAAAATAAAAAAGCTAATTGATTAAAATTAGTGAAAATTCTACCACTTCGATGATGAATTTGAATAAAATTTTAAGATAGTGGAATATTTACTATAAAATCAATAAATTTTTTCATTAATTTGCATAACCATCAACTTTTCTCTTAATCTTTCATTTTAAATTGTATAGAATCAATTAGTGTTAATCTTATGAAAAGAAATATTAACGGAGTTTAAATTTTTCTACGCAGCTATTTATTCTTCGAAATGAAATCATATAAAATCTCGCAAAAAATAAACTTCTTTATTTTGCAACAAAGTACTTAACATCGTCAAAATAAAATTGTTATAGGTACGTATCAGAATCATTATTAAGATAAAATCAGTAAATATGGAGATTATACATATCTATAATGAATGAGATTATTATATCTACAAACTTATATAAATTCAAGTGTATATGAGACGTGTAGATGGGCATACAATTATTTCTAGACATTAATTAGCTTCGTCTTATCGCATCGACTAAGCTTCGCAAATTGATAACTCAGGCGTCTTCTACCTTTTAATACTATTTTCGTTATTCCGAGCTCTAATCCTCACCAAATATACAATAATTAATTACCCTACAAATATAATCCGATCATTTAGCATTTATTCTTTAATCATTTCACAAACCTATTCATACTGTTATAGAAGAAAAACAACATTTAAATCGAGAACAGCAATTTAAAATTTTGTCATAACCTTCGTTAGGGTTATGAGGCCGAAACGGGTGAATAAACTTGCCTCTCTTGTCTCAATGAACCTTTATTTAGTCGGGGCGAAAAACACTTAAACGGGGCTTTCCTCTACCGTCAACTCGTCGCATATACGCTCTCGGGTCGTTCTATTTTTGTCGCGCGATTGAATGGCACTGCACGCTGACAATTGATGCACTGGTTTCGCCTATTCCAGATATCTCTAGAGCAACTTTCGCCGCCTGGCTCGATCGTACAGAATGTTGGAAGTCCCTATGCTCCTACCGACGCTATGTGAGTACAATTCTTTTTTTCTTTATAGATATTTTTGTTGATTCTATTAAAATGTTATGTGTTACCAAAACTGAATAATATTGATTATTTATGGTTATGTATAATTTTACTGTACCAATTTTCATGCATCAATTATAAATGGTTGAAATCAACTAATAATACAGTAGGTATAATGTAAACTTAAAATATATATTTCTTGCATGTTATAATTAATATACAAGATAATTATTACTCCAATAAATAAATATTTTAGGGCTATTTTTTAGACAGTGATTAATTTTGTTAAAAATAAGCATCAAATTTAATATTTTTTAATATTTCCAATCAACAAAATATTTTAAAATTGTAAAAAAACCAAGCGTTTTCTCCTGCAGCGATATTTTAAATAAGATTTTTTTTTTAATTTTACATTGATTGTGAATGTACTTAGTTTTACGTAGTTTTGTTACCAGTACAACATTTCTTTATGGTCCCAAAACTGTTTACCGCAATAATAACGCTGACGATATCACCTTCAGTACTTTATTTATTCAACACTCTCTTATTACACAATTGTAAGAACATTCTTTCAAGTGCCCAAAACATTGATATACAATTTATTTATTCTTTAATTATTTTTTTTTCAGAATCTTAAAGCCATTTCGTACAAGCAATTAAAATTGCCCTCAATATTCCTACCAAATAAAATTAAGTAGTGTAAAAACCCCCAGACTATAATATAAACCGAACACTCAGGCCTAGCAAAAAACATTTACAACTCGAAAATCCAAGACGCACTCGTTCGCTCGCTCATCACCGCCTCAGCTGCACCCCCATATTTTCTCTTCTCTCCCGCTATTATTACCTCGCTGCAGCCGGAAAAATCCGAATCTCCCGACCGCGCGAATATTTATTACGGCTCGCGGAAGCCTTCGAACTCTCTCTCTCTTTTACTGCGCACGCGTGATGTAATAACGTGCGCATCGTTATCCGGTTATCGCGGGATAGGTTCGGATGCGCCGCGTATACGAGTCCGCCAGCGCGGCGGCCGGATTTTTCGCGCGCGCGGCGGGGAACGAAACAAGAAGCGGTTTTGGGCGTGCGAGCAAGAGAGAGAAGGAGGACAGAGAAGTGCCGGGCGAGAGCTGTGTATGTAGGTTTTTGGTGCAGCTGCGGTGGAAAATTTTTGTAGTATATTGTGCTTTTTAGTGCAAAAAATGCTGTTATTGTCGTGGAAGGTTTGGTTTTGAGATTGAAAAGTGTATTGTAAGTTGGTTTACGTGCGGTATGTAACAAAAAAAATACGACGATTTGTTGAAAATAACGATAATTTTTTAAGGATAATCGCTAAGCGTAAGATTGGCAAATGATTTATGATGAATTTTACAAGTATTTGCTTTTAGTACTTAACTCGTAGTTGTTACGTTACATAACGATAACTCAAACGTATATAGTTATTTGAAAAAAAAAAGATAATTATCATTGCCTTTTAATTTATAGTTTGACGATTGTTAGGTACATTTATCACCGTTTGATGCGAATATCAACAAATTTTTCACAGCAAAACTATAAATAAAAATTACTTAGTTTTACTGTAGGAAAATAAAAAAATACACACGCTACAGCTCACTTATTCTCAAGAATACGCATCCTTAATAGCTCAAAACCGCATCGAAATGTTTACACACACTATATTTTTTTCAAAGATATATTTAGCACGTAGTGTACAGTCAGACACAGCGCAACCTTAATGCCATCAATGAACGGGATGAAAAAAACAAGTGCAAAAGAATGTATCTGTACACTTTGTTTCGGTGCGCTCGCGAGCAATCTGCACCCGGCGTAATATAATAGAGTTTCTCCGATTGACATCATCTTCGCACAATTGCCCATTATAGACACGCGCGTACTATATACGTATTTTCCTGGAGAATATATAAAAACGCTAGGATTTCATCCAGATACCGAGTGTCTTTTCGTATCGATTGAAATTTATAAATAAATCATCAAAATTAATCAAGCGTACAATTGTGTCGTGTCTATTATGTACATGGGAAGTAGATACATGCCAAATCTAGTCAGACACGTGTTTACGCCAGAAATCTATCGCGTTAACATTCTTTACACGCATAAAGTTTATACCAACCAATAGCGCTATAGACAGATCGTTAACCGGCACAATACAAAAAATACACACTTGCTGACGCGGCTGCCAAGAAGACTCGAGAGAAAAAAAAAGTCGCGATTCGCAGTGCGTTTCGCAATCCGTGAATTGTAACATCGGTGCCGGCCGAAAATAACTTTCGCTCTTCTTCTTCTTCTTCTTCTCCTCTTGTTGTTTTCGAACGCGCACGCACCTGTGCCGCATTATGCTCACTATATATACATAGAAAAAGTATAAAACATTTGTAGAAAGAACGAGAATATAAGGGAATTTGAAAAAGTCGAGCTAAGCGTAATCTGAGCGCACACGTCGATGTATGAATCGAAACGAAATCCAATTGTGTATCGGAATTTGGAATGAAAAAAAGAACGAGGAATAATTCGTGATGGAAAGGATACTTAATCTTCCATGATTATATCAATTTCACCACCCGATGCGGCAGCAGTGAAGGTTGCGCAAAAGCAAGCGCCACTTGCGAAATCCGGGCAGTAGCGGCGGTACGATAAAGAGTCGCAATTCGATAATGAGCTGGAAACGGCCGTGGGAAAACCGGTGGCGTACCGGTTAAAGCTCCCGCAAGATGAGCGCAACTCGCGCGCGTGCGTGGATGACGAGGTTGACGGGTTATAAGTACTCGATGTAGTAGGAAGCGGGTTGGGATAAGTCTTTAATTGCAGGTAATTTGCTTGTAATCGAATATAGGGTGATTGTAGTGACGAAAAGGTGGTTAGTTCTTCTTTGATGGTAGTTGATTGTATCATTGAAATGTCGAATGAGGTTTCGATATTTGGTAAAAATAACCCTGGGAGAAATGGTAACCATGAGGTAGCTGGTTTTTAACTAACTTTGTGGCTGAAAACGCACATTGTTTGTTTTTTATAATTATGTACCGATCCGAAATAAATTGTGGTATAAACTTCACAAAATATATGTTTTAAGTAATAGTAGAACTTTTAGATGAATTATATTATTTTTGCTAAAAAAATGGTTCCATTTAATTAACACGTTAGCTATAAAATATGCTTAATTTTCTACCATAGCGAAGGATTGATTTTAGTTTCGAGCAGAAAAATCGATTCTTTATATTATATATATAAAAAAATATAATAATAATGTAAGAAATTACTCGATGGCATTCGCTATCTTATTGTCTATTTCTAATAATTCGCGTGCTAGCTATAATGACTTGAATAAATCGATTCAATTTACGATGTTTTCCCCTTTCTGATGACACTTTTCACCATCCATATCATAATAACCTCGTGCAAATTCAAGGATCGATTTAATCTTCCAAAATCCAGATTTTCAAGTCATAACCGATCTCTCATACAAAATATCAACCCAACCACTTACATCATCATCCATCACTTTACATCGTACATGTCATCGTCGAACTTTTCCACACCGCACGCTATATACCGCAAAACGGAAAAATTGATCCGCCGCGCTAATAAGCGCCGAGTATACTAAGCTGAATATATCTAGATAAAACTAGACGTTTTCGTGTAATGGGGGAAACGTTGTCGGACTTTTTGCGCGATGCTGCAACGATGATTAAGCTAATATACGGTGCAGCATCGCGAGCTTTATTAAGACACGCGGAGTTTAAAAGAGAGTACCGAACGTAACCAGTTCGGATCATGCATGCGGTATATAAAAGCCGTTGAATGAAATATACATAAAGACAAAAGAGGGGGAGATAATATGTCATAAAAATCTCATTGATAAATCACGAACCGACACTCATCGTGTCGAATAAATTTTAATACCGTTCTAGCTCGTGCAACTTCGATTCTTGGCAGTCTTATGGCTCCGCGCGAACTTTATATTATACAATTTATTTATCTTCAAACATCACCTCTCCCCCCTCGCCGGTCTATTCTCACCCCTCAAGGTTATACCAAAAGGCGTCAACGTGTCAGCGGTTAGCGCCCACCGAAATCTGGTTAAACCGGTATACCTACGGAAAATCCGCGCGCGCGGCGATTATTATCAAACGCTTCTGTCTATGGAGACGCGTCTCACGCGTGTGTGATTATATGTCGGTAGATGATAAGAGCACGGCGTTGCGTAATTCGCGTCGTTTTGGGGTTATTCTTCGTGATATACTTTCTGCGTGGATAGAATAATTTTATAGGGCAGAAGTTATAGATAATGTCAAAAGAGTCTTTTAAAACGTATCAAAAGTTATTTTTTCGGTTTTGCAAGAATCATTCATGTTTTTCTTTCCAATTCGCGTTGTATAGGAAAAGAACCCAAAATTTCGACTTGGGAATACCCAAAGTGTCACGTTCGAATCGCGCGAGATACGTGAAGTTTCCATGACCACTTGTCAAACATTTGTTATACATACAACACTCCGTGAAGATTAGATAGCGTCTCTTCGACATTTCAACCAACGATATACTTAATATTATATACATTTATAAGTGGTAATCGACTGAAAATCTCGATGCCTCGTCAGTTTATTAATCGATTAATCGACGGGTTCGTTCTTTTAGAGGGAATCCGCATGTCAATGGGTCTCCCTGTTATTTTTCTTCTGAACAAAAATCGCATTAATTTTGCTGTGGTCGAATTTCGATGCTTGTCAGTGTGCACGCAAAATAAACAGTGTCGAGAGATTATTTCTGTAGGTACAGTTAATCTTGAAATCGAGCGTTTTGTCTTTCAGTGGATATGCCTGAAATTAGCGCGACAAATAAACATGTGTCGTGTACTTACAAATGATTATGTTTTCTATTTGCAAAGCTGCCTAGAAAGGTCGCGATTGGACGATTACTGTTATTCAATTATACCATCGTAATTACTTGATCATCAGAGCGACAATTCGGTCATCAATCAGAACCTTTAATTAAGGTTCCCAAAATGACAAACTACACACAACCAGCATTGTCGGAACAATGCATCATTACAACAACAATGCATCGTTAAAAATTCTTTAACCATCACGCTATTATTAAAATCAGCAAGAACGTAAAGAAAACCTATAGTATACCTTTCTCTTCCTAACTCGTACTGCGGCTTCCCCCAAAATTAACATCGACCCGCGCGTCGGGTGACTCACGTATTACTTACTTACACGGGAGTCATCGAGATACAGCACGCGCGCGAAGAAGAGGAGAGGAAAAAAAAGGAATAACGAGGGTCAATCGGCGCGAAAAATACGGAAGCGGCCTTGTCGGTGGCGCAAAACAAATCTGTTTAACAAGCGATTAGTGGTATTGTATACGAGTAAACATGGTGATATCGGTAGGAGGTTAAGGTCGCGTGGGTGTGCTTTTTAAAATTTTGCGTTGTTTTTTTTATATGCTATAGACGTAGTTTTATAATCAAATAAGTGAAGATAATTAAAATAAGTAGTAAAAGACAGTAATTAATCTACACTGTTAATCATTCATTTTTTGTTCAAACATTTTCGACGTCTTACATCGACGCGATTTTAGTATTTCACCCTGAAAACCAAACAATTTTCTAACCAATTACAAACCCCGCGTTCAAACAACAATAGCTACAATTACATTCTCGTCTCTTCTGCGTAAATAACAGCCCATTCTCCTGCTACGCGAAAAAAGCGACTGTTAAGAAAAATCTGGGTCACAAGGAATAATAAAAAAAAGACAACGACGGCGTTTCAAAACGGAAAACGCGGTTCGCCGAGTAGTATAGCGCACGAGATATTGAATAAAGGGGCATTGATGCCCCCGCGAGGAGAGGAAGGAGGTCGCGGTCGTATACTTAGTCGTCTCGCGAAGTTTCTGCGGTCGTTTGCGAGGTTCTGATAGGAAGACAGTAGTCGAGTGTTTTGTGTATGATTGTTGAATGGGACTATAATTTTTGGCCAAAATTACCTAAAAAAATGATAAAAAATATTACTATAATAAAATATATTGTAATTACATTTTCAGAAAAAACAGTTTGTCGTAACCTTTCTCTGAGACCGCTTGATGGATTTTCATGGGACAAAGTGCAAATTGTTCCTAATTTATGTAGTTATGGCCCTAAGATTTGCAATTTTAAGGTTTTTATGTGTAAGTACCTTTTTTATGGCGAAAACTGATTTTTTTGCAATAATTTTTTCCATTTTTAGGGTTTTTAGCATGAAAATGGCACTTACGCATAAAAACCTTAAAATTTCAACTCTTAGGCCCACAACTACATAAATTAGGAACAATTTACACTTTGTGCCATGAAAATCCATCATACGGTCTCAGAGAAAAGTTACGACAAGCTGTTATTCTTGAAAATGATGTAACTGAAGTTAATGCTATAACTGAATAAAATGAGGTTAAGGACCTCTGGCTTGGCTTATTTTATTCAAAATAAGTCATATTTACAATATATATTTTCATTATTTTATTATAAAATAATATTTTTATAATTTTTTTAAGTAATTTTTTACTCATCACATCCTACGCACTAGAACCGTTACGATTACATTTCTACGGTTGGCGCACCTGGCGCACCAAGCCGTGCCTGACCATGCCCGGCTTAATCTACTGAAACCCCCCAACACCACATCTCACTTCCAACCAGCTACAAAAAAAAGCAAAATCCCAACCCAACTATATCTCATTGAACCACCTCGATCCTCCTTCCTACTCACATTACCACGACCAGCTCATAAAAAAGAAAACCAATCAAAAAAACCCGGCACAATCGCAACCACTTCGAACCAGTGCACACCTAGCAGACACTTCACGTCGTCGATCGACGCGTCGTATCATCCGCAATTATTATTCCCCAAGCGCAAGCAACCAGCGGAATGAAATTTCGTGCGCGCTTCGCCGATAATCTCAGCTCATATGTATGCGAGTTTTCGCCTGACGCACGAACGCGCGAGTATAGAAGCGAGTCCGGCGTGTTCCAGTATGGCCCGGTATAGGCTCCTTTCGCGGCGCACATACTTCCTACACTCGCGCAAACAAAGCCGCACGCACACGCGTACATTATGTGTGCGTGTAGTATATTTTTAGACGCGCGCAGCGAAGTGCAGCGCTGATTTAAATTCAACTTCGTTGGTAAGGAAAAGATTGAAGGGAGAGAGATGTGGCGTATATGGTCAACGACGACGGGGAATTTGATCAAGTTGGTTGGCGGCAGTGAGAGGTTCGCAGCTCGTTGAGGTAGATCATGATAGCGGCGATTCGAGTGGATGGTTTCTTATTATTGTCTCGGGGTTTCTTCTTTTTTATGAAAACTGATATTATACGTTGTGGAAAGTAGAGGATAATAAATTGGGAAATTACTGTTTTTTAAATCAGTCGAATAATCATGTTCTTCCCATAATTATTTAACGATAATATTGCTTGAAACTATTGTACACTGCAACTTTTACCTAATACACTTTTTTCAATAAATATAAATTCTACAAGTATACGTTACCAAACGTTAAATCTATACCCGCGCAAGACCGAATTCTGCAAGCTTCCAGAACGCACATTTCCCTCGACGACGCGCGCTTGCAATTTATATTTCTGTAACGCCGCTCTCCACTCTGGGATATAACCCATGACGGCTATCTATATATATACACGCGGCTTGTCAATAAATCATTTCGTCTGTCGTTCTCGCAACTCGCGCCGTTAATCGTTTCTTTTTCCACTCCTCCTCTGGCGAATATAAACTCTCATTTACGCGCATGCTGCAGTGATGCATTCTACCGCCGCGTGTTGTGCTATATAATACACGCGATGGGTGTACAGTGTATATTATGGATTGAATTCGAGCGCCATGCACTTCGTGACGTCGTCATCGTCGTGTTTATTTTTTTCGACCGCACGCAGACCGAAAATGTTGCAATACCGTTGTTGTACTTAATACATGTATTTTAAGCATTGTTTAAGTATTGGATTAATACTGCCTATAGCTGAATCAATTTTATATACTTAATGTGTTCGCTGAAAGTATAATCGAACACTAGAGCTATTCTACGAACTTTAATACTGAAATAATAGGTACAGCGAATATCCGCGTATGGGTTCCAGGAAAGATTCTGATTAACTTCACTACTAACTTCGCCATCTATACAAAAATACACCCCCGCCACATCATCATAACATCAACTTTCTGCGCAGCGGCGCCTATATATATAAAAGTCCCCAAAAACACCTGAAAAAACAGGCTACACGCACTCTCTCGCTTGCTTTCGCGAACCGCACGGATCTCTCATCCCTCCCTCTTCTCTCGCACTTCTCCGCATAAAACCGACGCAGCCTGCAGCAGCAGTGGCAGCGGGTGGGAGTAGCATAAGGTATATAGAGTCTCGGTCGGTCGTCCGATCGTCGCGCGCGCGAGCTAAACTGGCTCGAACCGGCCTCAGCCGTATACATGTATATCCGCGAAAAGAGGGGGAGAGACGGAACACGCACTACTGCTGCAGAGAGAGAGAGAGAGAGGCGCGCAAAAGGCTCTCAACCGGTGGGGGCTTGGCCGGAGCTCTCGCCGCTTCCATTGGCGCTTGCTGCGTTCAGTCCTAGCCGCGACGCCGTCGTCGACACAGTGTGTTCACGAGAGTGCGACGAGCATAATATATACAGTCTCTCCCTTGGCACTGCGCGCGCTCTACGTATACCCTACGTATATACAACACAGGCTTCTTCTTTTCACTAGGCATATATCGTTGCGTAAGGTTGCGCAAGTGCACTATAATACACAGAGAAAGAGAAGATTGAGAGAGTGGAGCAAAATCGCAGACATGATCTACCGCTAGGCAAGAGAGTCGAGTGTGAGAGAGCAGAGTAGCAGCAGCAGCAGCGCTTATAAATAGCCGAGAGCGGTCGTGCAGTGTACAGTGTGTTATAGCAGCAGGAGAGAGTACAAGAAGCAGCAGCAGCAAGCAACTTACTACATACTGCATATAGCGAAATATTGCACATACTAACGGCGAGGTAGCGAATGATGAAAACTCCCGGCAGAATTCGCGACGCCGCTTCCCGAGAGTAGCAGCCGTCCCCCCCACCCGCGCGCGTGTGTGTGTACATAATATACACGCGTTGTTTTATTATCATTTTTTTTTCTCTCGCTTCGTATAATATACACACTTGGTATATATATATATATATAGTCGACGTTTGATATATATATATATATAATCCTTTCGTCGTCGTGGTCGCATCACAAACGGCTGATTAGTTTGTTGATCGCCGTGGTCACGCAACGACGAGAGTCCAGCAGTGCGCGCTGTGCTGCACACATACAGAGCGGCACAATTGAGGCTTCCCGAGCCGCGACGACTATCCAAGGACGCGCAGTAGTGCAGCAACCGTCACCACCGGTGCTCAACGACGTAATAACGAGGCGGTAGCAGCGTCTTCACAATATACAAACGTTGAGAAAAATAAATCTACTGCGGACCTCGCCCGGTAGGCAGGAACTACTGGAATGGTACCCTCACCGCGCCTCGTCCTCTTGCCACCAACTTACAAGAGCCGCGTAACAGCAGGAGGAATTGTGAAAGTGAACAACAACCGGTGCTACTACGACGGCAGCAAAAAGGCAGCAGCAGCAGCCATTCGTGTCAGCGGTAAGAGTAGCGGCAAGACGAGGTCGGCTGAGGTAGTGCTACTCGCGCGCCAGGATCACCGCCTCAGCAGATGACGAGTGGCCAGGCTCGCGGGGAGCTGAGCTGACTTGCTGCTGCCGAATTACAGCTCGTCCGATAAATTACTGTCGTCGATCCTTTGTTTGTCCTCGTGTGTTGTTGTTGTTGTTGTTCCTGTAGCTACAAGAGCTTTATAATCCTTGGACTACTTTTGTTTTCTTTGTATTTTCGAGTTTTTGCAAGAAGAAGATGATGATGGCCGAGTTCAACGAAGAGACCAGGAGAAGAAGAGACGTGCCAGGGGCGGAGCAGAGCCGCGAGTTCTGATGATCGCCGGTTATTAAATTTTTCTTTCTCGTGTATACTTCGTCCCTACCATAGCGCGAGAGAGAGAAAGCCGATCATCGGTGTGTAACTTTTTTTGCGAGGCACGCAATATAAGTCGATTATTTATTCATACACGAAAGAAGGGATATATATTTCGTTATTTATTGACGCTGAATGATTGTTTAGTAGTATCTCTGTCTCTCGTCCACCACCCCCACCACACATACACAGGCAAGGAACCAAAAATGTAGTAGCCAAGGCGAAGGATATATATATATACATATATATTTTTCTAGACAGTCACGACAAAACTGCCATATTATCTACCTTTCTACTTAAAAAAACAACGCCCGTGTATATATATACGATCATCATCACATCATGTCGCTGAGAGCTACAAAAAGAAAGGACTCGCGCGAAAAGCGCCTGCAGTGAGGAAAGCGCTGGAGATATCCAGTTCGCGGCGCCGTGCGAAACTGCCTGTAACCGGCACGAAAACGAGAGAGACAGAGAGAGAATGCCGCACGACGCCCTCGACGTACCGAGACCACCTGCGATTGCGCGCCGAAGGTCCCATTGTGTCGGCTGAAAGCAATCGAGTGAGATAGAGAGAGGAAAGCTGGAGAGAAAGAGAGTCGAAGTTGTTATCGGCTGAGAGACGATAAGATCGATCTTTCATATTTATATATTCGATTTTTATCGCGCGTACATAATAGAGGAGAGAGAAACAGAGGATTTTTAGATCGAGGAACATACATACACATAGACACATACACACACACCGAGGGCTTTCGATTATTATTTTTCTTTTCCTTCCGGTACGGTACGTCCGCTTTATTTTTCGTATACTTGGACGAAGGAAGGATAAAATTACATGTAATAGGCGCACGTGGCGTGCAGCCCGCAGAGAGCGACGTTATAGATTTTAAAAAAGTTCCTTGGCAACCAGTACAAGACTGAAAAAAAACACAATTATAAGAAAAGTAGGAGGAGAAGCGAGAGAAGACTTTTTGTGTTCCATGGCAGCTAGGCCGTTGCCGCTTTCAACGAGGTGTTGTGGTGGCCAGCGCTACCGTCGTCCCGGTCCACGAGTTCGTGAGGTCGTCAGCAAAGACCTGGCGATTCGGTCTTGACAGTGGCTCAACGGGGGAAAAGGAGCGTTGGTCACGTGATAGAATTTTCGAAAATTCTCTCAGGAGACGTGCGAGTAACGTATTTCGGATGATAGTCTTGGACAAGACTACTAAGCTTTTTCGAAGGTGTTCAAAAGTCGAGGAGAATCGTCGATTGATCGTTGAGACTGAAGGAAGGAAGAGGATACACGATTAGAATTCACGAAGAGAGAAGCCGGGCGTGAGATCTGCTGTACTAGTCTTAAGACCGTTCGATGAGAGAGTAAAAGAGAGAGAAAGCATATAAAAGTGCTGCGAAATTAGAGTTAATCAGACACACACACACACAAATTTAAGACTGCTTTCATACGAATTAAATTAGAAGCGTTTTTATTATTTTTTTTCCTCGATTAAAAGTTAAAGGGAAAAATTCCGACGATTAGCAGAGTAAGCTAGTCTTGAAGAAAATTTGTTAGACTAGTCTCAATAGCGGCTAGGTATATATCGCCTCTAGACTAACTGTAAGGAGAATCGAATCAACGAGAGACGTCGTACAGCATAGACGCGCATAGTCCCAGTGGAAAGCAGTCTCAAGACTATACGAAGGAAAAAGGAACGGAGCCTGAGGAAGTGAAGAAAGTGCGCAACCGCTAGATATATTATGTTAAACAAGCAGCCGCGCTGGGACCTGAAGAGCCGCTGGACGCTGAGGCAGCAGCGTCGGCAGCCACGGCCTCAGCAGCAAGACTGCCTTGGCTTTCTGTTCGAGCATGAGGTGACGGTGAGCAGCCCAATATCAGGGGTAGAACTCGTCGCCCGCTTCGTGCACGCCCTGCCACAGACGCGAGCCTCGCCGCGGCCGTTCGCGCGTGGCGGTCTTGTCAGTCTCGTCGTTAGGCGGCGCTGCTCGCCGCTGCAACAGCAACAACATCGGGTTAAGAGGCTGGACGCCAAGGCCTACGATCGGAGGATCCAGCCCAGGCTCAAGGCCATCATCGATGTGTAAGCATCAGTGTTGTTTTTATATCTGTTTTTTTTTTCTTTTTAATGGTTGGGTGGGAATTGAACTGAGATGTTATTTTGAGACTGGTTAGTCATTCTGTATAGTTAAAATGTCCGTAAGGTTTGGGATGATCCGAATTTTGGTACCGGATCTTTCCGCCTATTTAGCATTGTAACTGATTTTAACGAGGGAAATTGCTTCAACTTGGCGATGCGCGAATCTTCTGTCAGTATATTGTATGCAGTTTAAAGGGATGTGCAGTGATTATCTATCCTTACTGACAGTATTTTCAATACTATTAGATTTTCTATTAAAAAAAAAAAAATACTAGTTTGTTAACGTCCATTTGTTTTATTCCCTGGAAAAAGAACGAATATTGTTTATTGAATTGTTTTAAAAAATGTCGTGGTATTATTTATGTTTTGATAAAGACACGACATCCTTTTTTCTTATGGCTTCAGCATTTTATTTTTTCTTACTTTATCAATATTTGAAGTCAGAGCTAATTATATCACTACCTAATTACAATAAAACACTGCCAATTTGTTAAATTCCAAGAGGTATAATATTCTCAGTCTTTTAACAATGGAATCCGAACGTAATTTGCAAAACTTGCCTGATTCATCTTCATTTGTCTTTGTTCCAATGCGGTTCTTACATGCATAACAAAAGCCAATGAAAACTTGATTCTGCATACATGAAAATATTTGTTACGAGTATCAAACGTATGTATAGCAAACTCTGCTTATATTCTCCAAAAATAAATTCCAAAAGCATTTTTACATAAAACAGTCAAAACAGATAAAAATTACCGCCTCAATTAACACTAAACTTTTTAAATTTCACGGTAACCACGAGCAAACAACGTTAAATCCTTTCAATACAATATACACACACGTATAGCATCTTTAATTGTTCCTATTCAACTCATCCGCGCAAAGAAAAAAAAATTAAGCCCGTCCGCGTCTTTTTTAATTTTTCATATACGCGTTAACTATATCAAATAGACGAAAGTATAACGACCGCAAATTTTTTCGAGAACCGTCATTTGAAATTTTCCAATTCACGAGGCCGCCTCGTATACCGAGAAAACGCTTTGTGTTGTACAGATATATACGCCCCACGCGCGCATATGAGTGGCAAATTAAAATTATGTTCGCGCTGAAACCGGATTGTCACAGTTCAGCGCCGGGAGGCGAGCGTGGCTTCGAATTAGAATAGGCAGGCGTGAGCGAGTGAGGCTGATATATGGGCGCTGAATCAATTGCGGAATGAAATTCGCGCGGTCCTGCAATAGGTTTTCTTTTGCGAAAATAGTCGTCTTTTCGTGATAAAAATAATTGATTTTAACGTTCTTTAAAAGTACATGTAAGATAATGCTATATACAATGTAGAAGGATTAAACATCAACGGAACCGACGAAATAAAGAGTCTCAAATTTTAAGTAGACTTTATTTAAAACCTGCATGTTCATTAAATATTGTGCAAATACTATAAAGATGTCAGTTGATAGGTCATTTACTTCAGTCTCAATTGACCTCGAAACGAAGTGACAGAGAGATAGCCGCTTATAAGAAAAGCCTTGTCGTCGTGTTTTCGCGTTGCATATACCTTGTTGTTGTTGCGCGCACGACTAATGACTGCGAAAAAGCCATCGGTGTTAATATTTTGCAATATGGCAAATGGATTTTTAACTTGGCGATTACATAAACTGCGCGATTGAAACTTTGTATATATCGAGTAACGGCAGTCGCGCACACAGCTCGTGATTTTCTCGGCGCTAGTAAAATCTTGCGAAACGCAATAACGACAATTATTTGTGGGGATATAATACAGATAAAATAGTTATCCAGACCATAAATGAACATTACACTTTTGTTTATTTATATGTATCAAGATTTTAAATACTTCATAATTATTAAAGATATATTCGTAGACAAAATATCGAATTATTCGTATCATCATTATAGATTACGTTAAAAACAAATAAAAAAAAACTTCCCATATCCAACCATAGAAAACGCCGCAGAACTCGTGTCTCCAAAAAGTTGCTTGATCAATTAAACGTGCACAGATCAACTATACAAACCCGAAAACGAAAAGCCGACGTTTTTTCCAAAACAATCACGCGCTCGCGGTTATTTTCCTCGCTGTCGCGCGGATCACTTCTCAATCTGGAGCGCTCGGCAAGGAGAGCGAGAGGAAAAATGCGGTCACTCTCGTTGCACTCTCGCGTTGCGCGCGCACTTGTACTTCGTCGGAGAAGTTCGCCGCGAGGCGCAACAGCAGTAGCAGCAGTAGCCGGCTACGTTAATGACGCGACCGACGGTCTAACTTCTTAATGAGAGTAAACTCGTTTTAATTCGGCCGTCGCTCCGTGAATACGATGATACAACGAGGATTTCTAGCAAGTGCGTGTGTGTATAGGGAGTTTAGGGTTTTTTTTTCGTTGGCTGGTTGATGAAGTTTATTTGATATTTATATTGTTGAGGGTTTGGGAAGATCGCGTGTGGTGTTGATTTGAAGTTCGGTGAATATCGCTAGATTGGTAATAATTATAGGATAGGTTTCGACAGTTTGATAGTATAGCACGATTTTTTTATGCCTTTTATTTTGTAACCTTGGTAGAAAATAGACCAACTCCGTTGGTCAACATGTTAATCAAATGGAAGTATTTCTACTTAAGATTAACGTTAAAATTTTTAATTAAAACTATCATTGTATTTCAAAGCATCTATACAATATAATATATCCACGTATATATAAATTAAATAGTTATTTTTCGTCAATAATAGCAACATAATCACCGTGTGACTTTTTTAATTTAAAAATTGACCAACGGTTCGCCAACCGTTGGTTACCATTTCTTCCAGGGATACTTGTTAGATCTAATTCATTACGAATACAATATCAATAAGACTATTAAAAGAATTTTAACTATATTATTATATTAATAATTGAACAATTCGGTTTTTTTTATTCATTCTAAGAAAAATGCTCAGCTGTTATAAAAATTCCTAGTCAATCATTAGGACAATATATAATTGATGCAATATATATAACACCTTGGTCGTTCTTTTTATAAAACAACTGCATAAACTTATAATTAATAATATACCCATACCTTTTTTTAATAAAATCCTACAAATTTATTACCAATCTTACCAGTAAATGACAAAATATTATTCAGTTTTGGTCACCTCTTGCCATTTCAATAATTAATATTATTTATACACTTGCAAGGCATCAATCGCTCAAACCTAGAATCATTCTGCTTCCTAATACCAATAATTCGATATCTCCAATCACCGAACCAACGAAAGCCTTACAAGTGTAAAAATAATCTTGAACCACCGAGGAAAAAAAGAAGCACTAATGAGTTTCTCATTGTACCTGCAGATCGCCGCAGAGCCGATCAGCCATCAGCGGTTCGCCGTCGCCGGTGTCAGCGCCTCTCGCCCTGTCCGCGAGCTCGGGCATAGTGCCGATCGTGCCAGTCGCCTCGGAGTCCATCAAGGAGGACATCGGGACCGCTCCGGCCCTCCCATCGCCAGCCGCCATCCTGCCCGAGCAGAAGTGCGCTGACATCAAAGTTAGTATTGTCTCTTACGTTCTTTTTCTTTTAATTATACAGGGATTGTGAGTTCGCTGAAAAATGGGTTATTATGAAGGAATAATTATTCCTTATTTCGCTTGTATTTGATGTTGAAAACAGGAAAGAGTTTGAAATTATTTTATAAGTACAATAATACTTCGAAGTGTATAAGTATCTAGATGAAAAATTGCAAACTGATAGGACATCGGTAGCATATATACTATATTGAGAAAAAAAAATTTGTATAAATTAACCAATTAATAACGTAAATTTAATTAAATTTATTTGAATCATTAAAAACGAATTTTCTGAATTACTTTTAGCTTGTGAAGATTGTTGATGAAGTACAATACAATTGTTTTCTGACCTAAATTTTTCAGCTTTGATAAAAATATTTACTAAACACTTTTATTGATAAATGCTGTTGCTATCCAAGATTTTTAGCATGCTATTATAACAATTTACAAAAAAAATTAATTCTAAAATTATATAGAATGGGAAAAAGTGAAAGATAATTCAAGTTGTATTATAAATACATGATAAACTTATACGATATTAAAAAATAGTGTATAAATAATTTTACAGAAATATCAATTTTAAAGTCAGTATTTTGCTTCAAACATTATACAACCATTTTGTACGTGCATTCAATCGTAATTAAAAAATCTTGAAAACAAACTAAAATAGAGTTTAAGTTTGACTTCTTATCGAAACAAAATATATAAGAAACTAAATTATAACATAATAATCACTACTAAAACATATTGTATTTCCATAAAAATCTCAAATCTAATCCTTCACTCATCTCTGACCCTAACAACAGGTCGCGCCGTGTCTGGCGGAGCTCCCAGCAGACGCAAACGCCGCGCAGACGCTCACCTGGCTACGTTCCCGTCGTTTCCACGCGTTCGAGGCGACGTTCGCAAGTTTCTCCGCTGCGGACATACTACGCCTATCCCGCGACGATCTCATCCAGATCTGCGGCCTCGCCGATGGCATACGACTTTTCAACGCCCTCCACGCCAAAGCTCCACAGCCGAAGCTCAGTCTCTACTTCGCTGTGGAGGCAGGACTGTGGCGTGCTGTCTACCTCGAGAGTCTCACCACTGGCGCTCTCACGAGGAAACTACTGGAGGTCCTGGGACTGCCAGCCGATAGGCTACATTCGGTCTTGCTCCTTGGGCCTCAGGGTATACACGTGCTTGTGACGAACGAGCTTATCGCCAATATCAAGGACGAGAGCATGTTCGTCGTGGAGACCATCAAGGGTTGGTATTCGTTTTTTTTTTTCTTGGATATTTTTTATTTAGTATTTCTTTAAAAATGCAGAGTTATTTTACGCGCCGGTCTTTTCTCAAATAGTTTTTAAGTAAATTTTTTTATTGCAATAAAATTTAAATTAAATTTGTTTAGCATTAATTTTGAGAAATTAAATTATCAACGTAATTTACGGTTGATTCATTTGAATATTATAAATGGGCGAACTACATTAGCTTTCAAATAGTTGACAAGGGTTAAATCATTCATTTGGCACGGTTTACTACATCGTTATGTACCTTTACTTCTACAAAACGTAAATTGAATTAAAACTCAAGCCAATGAAATTAGTACATTTAAATCCTTCAAAGATTGTCATTTTTAAATACATATATTACCGCGCATTTACACAAATTGGCCGAACCATGAACCACTTACACAGTGAAAGCAGTGAGTCAACGTCGACTCGCAACATCCTTGAACTGTCATTTCTACTTACTATAAATCTAGAAGAATACTATTGCCACAACAGTATACCTTTTCATCTACCGCTGTTCTATTTGCGCATCATTTCGCTATAAATACCTCGACAATTTAATCAGTCTCCTGATGTCTAACATATATATTGTTTTATCTTTACAGAGCCCGGCACAGACCGCTACAAACTTTTGCTGAAATCCTCATCGACTCACTAAGTGCTTGACGTGCGCGACCAGGGAGGAGGCGGCAGATGATGCAGCAAGATTCCCGGCGTCCACACACACACACACACACAGAGAGATACAAATATACCCATGTTTTTGAAACATACAACCGACAAGACAAATCCGCGATTTCCGTCGCGTTGTTTTTTCTACAAAAGGAAAGAAAGAGATATAAGAGAGAGATATTATGCCGCGTTGATTCGATTGCTTCGGCGAAGGTACGTGTTCGAGAGCGTCCCACTGACACTCGAAGGGGAAGAAAAATACAGAGAGTATATATATATATATATACATATAGGAGATCAAGAGCAAGAGACCCACGTGCGATATTCCACTAGACGCGTTTCCTCTAGTCGAACTTGGTTCTTTTCTTCGGTGATTCTTTTGTAGTTATCGTTGTTGTTTTGGTATTTCGAGGAGATACAGGGATAGAGAGAATAAATGAAAAGAAATGAATTAGCAGAGAGATACGAAAAATGGGCGGAGAATCTGTGGATGCGAAAATGGAATTGAAGTGTGATGATGTTCTCTTAGGTGAAAAGAAATTTTATCGGTTAATCAATTTTATTTTTGTTCTTTTCTTTATCTTCGTTATAAGAATGTTGCAATGTGCTACGTCCGAGACGTAACCTGTCAATTTTTGTGCATGTCTATAATTTTTTTTCTTTTTTTTTTGATGGAAAAGAACAAGCTTGTCTTTTTTTGTCTTTCTATTAGTTCATAAAACGTACTATGTTATAATTAATTTTAACGAACAGAACACTGTTATTAGATCTTTGCATTAGTCCTTTATCCGAAAGGTCTTATTTGTTATTATATTGTTTACGAACTGTCGATCTGCACGTCTCAATCATGTATCCAGAAAAAGAATAGAATTTTACAATTAGACACTTCGAGAGCGAAGCCCGTGCCAGAGACAAACTAGGAGAATGAGAGCGACGTTACATGTGTATTATATTAATATGAATATATATATTATGAGCACGAAAGTCGTTACTAGATCGCCACGAATGTAGTCGATTAGTTTGACGCTTGTGTACAGGATTTGTACTCCGAGAAATTTGTTTAAAAAAGAAAAATGGATAAAAAAATTGTGCCAAGAAAGTACATTTAGAATAAAATTAGGCATTTTATTTTTTAGAATACACCGATCAATTTGATTTATCTTTATTTTTTATTTTATGATATCAGTTTATTGCACACTGTTACGCACAAGCATTTCAATGCCGACGCGTTTTACTCAATTCTATTATGTATTTTTTAGTTTTACGAAGAAAAAAAAAGCGGAAAAAATTATTTTAGTCTAGACACATGCATGCGTTATAAAAAAAAATTATTATTTTTCTGTATTTCAAAGAATTTCCTTTCTTTTATATAATAATCAAGTATTGCATGGTAAAGCGATCAGATGGTGTAAGGTTTACTCCTTCTAGGACAGTCGCCACCATATTATGTGCTTATATTTGGCACAATAAATTTTAATTTGTGCTGTATATTGTTATTATTTTTCTTTTTAAACCCTACTGTAAATCCTCTTAAAAATATCTATGTAGAGCTGAAGTAAAGGTATGTAATAAAATAACAACTTTTCTTATAAATATATGTATCTTTTAATAACAAAATATTGTTAAAATTAAATATAAGGAATGTTGTTTTATTGTACACCAGTCACTTGCATAAACTTTCATCAAAAAACGCAACTTCAGTTCTCACAAAACTTGTCTTGCATGAAGAAACACGGCTTTTACTTTTTCTTCTTCATCTGCTTGTTTTTCTTCTTTTCCTCTCGTTTCCTCTCACGATCAGATAGGCTTTTGTACAGCTTGTAGCCGAAGAAAACTGAAATATAAAGCAAAAACGAAACGAGTTAATTATGTGCACTTTCGAACAAACAACGCTGAAATTTTTGCAATTTTATACACTGTTTTCAAAATGTAATTGTATGTATGTACATACAATTTTCAAAAAACAATTTGATATAAATGGATTTACTAGCAGTATTTGAAAATTAGACGTGATTCAGCCATGTGATATAATATTTTTATAGACAAATTGTTTTCTTAAAAATTGTATAAGAATGGATTTTGATAAGAGTAGTCGTTTTAAAAATAGCTTAATGGTTCTTAAAACTATTATGTTATGACAATAAAGTAATGTCATAAAAAAAATCTACAATTAAAAAAGTGGCTGTACTGTAAATACGTTCGTGAATAAATGAATAAATAAAATATATGAAGGATGATTGCGTTGTAGTGTCATTGTACTTTACAAAACATCATATTATTATTATGCAAAGAAAAGCTGGATTAAAAATGAATTCAACAATTTCTTGTTATTATGAAAACTTTTTAAACACTATGACAAAATGATTCTATAAAAAAATTGTTTAATCCAGGTTTAATTTGACTCATGAAATTTGAGCGTAGCGAAGGCTTAGGCCGATCTCAAGATTCAAATAAAACCGTACGTTAAAAATGTACAATCTTGACATTCTACAAATAAAAAGTATCCTCTTTTTCTATAAATGTTTTTGCATACACCTTTCTAAATTTCGAAAGTTTGCAAATTTCCATAATTATTCAAAAAAAATTTAAGCAATCATTAAAAAATACTATTGAAGCATTCTTTTAAACTGCTTAAACGTTTCTTCAACTTCAAAACTATCACCTTATTTTGACCAAAAATTCGAGTCAAGATTGCATTTTAATCTCGATTTTGAACCAGTAGGTAGCAGTGGCAAAGACAATTGCAAACTAAAATTAGCCATTTAGAGATTTGGCAATTAAGATAACGACTAGTCATGTAAAGAGGTCGAGAGTCTCTACCAAGCATAACAAAAAAACTAATTGGTTTTGATTACCAATTAATTTTTCAAAAAGGTCCACACGACTCGTCGTTAGTTATCAAGAAGTAAATGAAACGACTGTTTCATCTTTCTCAGCTGAAACATGAATAATAAGGGCACACACATCATTCTTCACTTTACAACCATCAAAGAACACAGAGAATATCAACTTTGCCGTATTGAAAAAATACAGTTACTATACAGTGCAGTCATATCTTTTACAACAATCCAAAATCCAACGACTCCTCGCCTCATTATCCGAACTCTAATTTTCTCCACACGTACGACACACACCTCGTCTCATCGGCCAACAACCGTGTCGCCTCCCCACCGGCGTCGTCGCGCGGTCATTGACCCCGTCCTCCCAAAAATAACACTCACTAAGTGTATATTATATATATACCAAAAACGAGACTCAGCGTAGCAACAGCTATCGCGAGTGGCGCTGGACTGTCGTACCACAGCCTGTACAACCAGCTGGACTCGCGTATGACTGTTTGGCTGGACGCGAACTGCTGTAGTTGATCCTTAAGACTGTCGCGCGCGTGACTAAGGAACTCCTGGCGACCGGCAGCGTCGAGGTTCTTGTACTTGTCCAACATGCCCGAGATCCTCTGCTGGATATCGTCTGAGAGGTCGTACCGGTTCGACAACTCGTCAACCAACGAGGAGGCGGCCATTGTGGGTCTGTGGGTGGTGAGATTCAGGCTGGGTTCGATTATCTTTGGTGAGGGTAGATTCGCGTGGTGTATTTTTAAGATTTAGGATTCATTCGGAAGGAATGTAGCAGCCGGTAGTGTATATTAAGAATACTCAAGGGGAAAAAAGTAAGTGAGATGCTGCTGATTGATGGGAATAGTATTTTTAGAGGGGATCTTTTATTTTGACTATTTGTAAATATACGGAAGTAGTTTATACTCTGCTTATCAAGTTCTATTGTGGCGAGTGTAGCAATGAAAGTGTGTTAATTGATTAAATGGATGCCATGACCGAATTTATTTCACTCTGAAAAATTGTACTGTTTGATTTGTATTTAATTTTAATATTGTTATGAGAATGGTAGCATGAAATCTAATTTCATTATGAGCTCTTTACTTAAGTATACGAGACAATAAAATGATAGGATTAACATTTAATTATAACCGGAACAAATGACTATTTGAGTTGTTATGATAATTAAATTTGTTTTAATATCTAATGTCTTCATAAACTTCATATAACTATGCCTTTAAAACAATAAAAAAAATTAAAAAAAAAATTATCATCACTGATGAATTTACTTGCACTAATAAAATATCATACAAAAATAACGTTTACAATTATCGGACAACCGTTTGTGAGGTACCCGACATAAGCTAAAATTAGTTATCAGAAAAGATAATCGAACCCACCACTGCACCGTAGATTCTAAAACAACTTACGAAACCTCTTTGACTTCTGTTCCTTCTTATAACCACAGCACAACAGTTTACGCAATTTTTTTCGCAGCTACCAAAAATACACCGGTCAGCACAAAAGAAAGAAAAAAGGACCGAACAGTTCGGACCGCCGTCACCGCGCGCACTGGATTAGATACGATAGCGACTGCGATTATATACCCTTACGTAACTCTCGACGAGGGCTGTGTTGATAAGGACGAGCGGTAAATAATAAACCGGCGATTACGGTAACCAAAAACATATCGCGACGTTGCGATATATCTTCGCGGTAAGTATGTACGTGAGGTGCGGAGGAACCGAAAACTGAGGATGATGTTAATGGTTGCCGGGGTTTCCGTGTTTGGTATTGGCAGATATGTGTAATGACAATATTGAGGTGTTGTGTGGAGTTTTGCGTGTGTAAAATTTAGATATATTCAGTGTTCTTTGATTTATGAAAAATTGGTAGGACGAAAATCATCCGATAAGATGAGCTGCGACGATTAATTTTCCTTACGAGTACACCAGTTCTCGTCAATATATTTCGACGATGAATGCGGCGAGATAAGATAACATATGAATTATACTTTATGCATAGCACCCTATTGTACCAACTTTTACGTAACAGTCTATAAAAGAAACCTCAACGCAGAGATTCATCCCAACCATCGCCTCTCATGCATTTTCGTACCTCTTGTCGTGTGGTTTGATTCGCTCGCAATCGTCACATCATCCGCCATTAAATAAACCTGCTTACAACAATGTCCCTGGTACCTAACATAAAATCGTACGTGTATAACCATTCATTCCTCGCACACCTACCATTCTTATCGTATTTCACCTCGACATATAATTCAACCCGATTTCATAGATATATACCACATCATCGTTAAAAAATTACCGAAGATCAGAGCGATGATGGTGAGCATCGCCAACAAGATGAACAGCTGCGACGTGAAGAACGACGTGGCAAGGTGTTCTTCAACTCCAGGTCCACCGGCTCCTGGTCCGCCTCCACCCTGAGCTTGCTGAAGTAGATTCCTACGAAGCTCCTCCTTGTCCTCGGCAGAAAGATCGCTCATCGAGTCGAGCATCTTGAGAAGCTCGTCGGCACTGGGCATCTTACCGCCGGGGAACCCAGGCATTGGCCTTCCCGTAGGTTCGTCCTCTACGATACCGTCGTCCTCGTCTTCCGCGGGTGAGGCGTATGCCCCCAGGAACCCGCGAAGGCCGAGCAGGAGAAGCGACAGCATTGTGGGTTGAGATCGGTGAGTGGTGCTGATGGTGAATCGTCTAAGTCGGGGAAGGTGATATGTGGTTGAGAGTTGAGGGTTGAGTGAAGAAAAATTAGAATTTCTGGTTGTTAGAGAAAATTGGTATGGAAATATAAGTGTACGGAGAGAAAAGGTTTTTGTAAACTTAATTTTATTGTTTATGTATGGGAAAATTTACGGTTTTTTTTAATAGCAGCGGAGGGGAGATTCACTCTTTTTTTTACTTTTTATATAGTAATTTTTATGATTTTTTATAGCAAATTTTGTACTTTTTGAAATGGAAATTATATGACTGCTGAGATGTATCAGTCACACGTGCTACTAAATTACTAAGTATTTAAGAAAGTAAAATTTGCTAAAAAAAATCATAACAATTACTATTTGAAAAGTAAAAATCCCACATGATAAGTGTGCCTCAATATTTCTGTGAAAAATAGTTAATTTTCTTATAAAAAAAAGGTAAAGTTTAGAAAAAATTTTTTCTACTTGTATATGATGTGGCATTATGATGTGTTTTCTAAGGATTTGAATGTGTCCCAGAGTTACAACCAGATATATTATAAAAAATTGTTATGCTATAGAATTAATTTACTGTCCCAAATATTAGTAAAAATCGTCATTGCACGACGCGCCATTTTTTTAAAACACGGTAAACTTTACTTAATAGAAGATTTTTTACAGAAAAACGTTTCAAGTGTACTATTAGTCATTTTTTTTATCATGTCAAGCGGTAAATCTTGTATAGCATGATAAGTCAGTCGTGCGTACAAAAAAAAAAGTTATTTTTTCTCCGCGGCGTTTCTCGCTCATATCTATGTGCGTAAATTCTTATCTGATCCATCTATTAGCAGTGCGCTGAATCGTTAGTATATTGGTATTCATATACGCTAACACTTTTCTATCACAAGTTCACTATAGTTCTATCACAAGTATGTAAATCGGTTCGTGAAATCCGTTCGGTGCATTAATTGGCATGGAAAATGAAATTATTTTTGGATAACCTCCGTTTTAGATATGACTAAGCCCGTTGACAACGACCAGTCAACGGGGCCATTAAAAACCTATTTATCGTGACGATGAGTGAATGAGAGTGAGAGACAAGATCGGCTCGCGAAATAACGATTTTGCCTATATCCTATATGAAAGTGGTCTGTATAAATAAATTAAGGACTTTAGTATGCTGTTTATATTGCGGTAAATCATTTCCGGTAATTCAACATTTACTAATGTGCGAATAAATTGATTTGAAAATTAATTATAAAAACGTTTCAAGGTTATCCCGATTCCACGAAACGAGAGTTTGATTGTATATCGAAAAGTAGCCATTTCTCATATCTATTTATCAACTTATTTTAAAAGTAATAGAGGATGATTGAAGATCGATAGTCCTCGGTATGCGAATAACATAATAAGGATGTACCGAGCTCAAGGTCACGCACAAAAATACAAGGCAACAAGTGCAAAGTAAAGAAATTTTGTTTTTATAATATTTCGTAGTCCTTTCAAATTTTCCGAATTCATTTCTTATAGATATCAATTTATTATCAAACGATTTTTTTCATATTTAATGCGACACGAATAATAAAGTATACAGTTCGATAAGTCAGGCGTAAACTTTTTTTAACATTCCGTGCAATGATTAATTCATTCAAACTGTTACGACGTTATCGCGAATCACTGTACGAAAATGAAGACGTTGCATTGGATGCGGTTACCAAGTCAAGATTTTTCGCGATCGTTATCATACAGTTTACACTGAAAGCATCGCAGAGATGGATAATATTAACTTTCCCGCCGTTAACGTCCACGTGTGTATATACTCCACATTTTCAAAATGATATACAAGGATGTGTACCGTTGGGTTTGCCGCCTCGCTGAAGTTCAAGGTCACGGGTGTTCAGAATCTCACGTTTTTCTTTTTTATCATTTTTGAACGTAGTTTTAGTTCGGCAAATTTATAACTATTATAGGCTGACTATACACCAGTATTGGAACAGTGAATGAACATTTTTTTTAAATATATGAAAATATTAAGCTTTCTATGTATTGCTTATCTACCATGACGATAATTTTCGAATCCTTGAAAATTTTCATTTCATTTTATACAAAGATTCTGCATAAAAGAAATTATCATGATAAGAATAAAATCATAAAATCGCCGCTATTAAGTGTTTATTCACTGGCGATACGTATTTATT
>UXGD01001642.1:0-32562 GCA_900474315.1 Torymus auratus
ACTTTTTCAGACTCGGATGATGATTTTGAGCACTCGTGAACCACTCGTGCTCAATCATCATCCTCGCTAGAAAAAGTTAATTTTCCTCCCTTGTTGCACAATGTACTATTAAAAACAGCAATTATGATTTCTTTTTACACTAAAAACTATAGAACAAGTAAAAGGCGATTCAAGCTTATGTTTCTAGAAAATCAATATATAGCCAACTCTTTAGTACAGTCGCAACAAAAGCCAATGAACTGAAATATTGTCGATTACTCGCCAACATCTTATTTGTAAATGACTATCAAGTTTACATTTTCTCGTCAATAATATTATTCTTCATATCTGTTGCAGTTCCCTTGCTGGAGGTGTCGTCCGTGGCGGGCTACCAGGCGAAGTTGCCCTGCGACCTAACGGGCCCAACGAAGCGCTCCAACGAGGCCTTCATGGTGTTTTGGTACAAGTCCGACAACGATGGCACGCCGATTTATAGTGTGGACGGACGCAGCAGCAGTTCGCTGGATACGGGCACGCACTGGTCGAATCCAAATGTCCTTGCGGAACGGGGCCGCGTCACGATTGTAGGGAAGCGGGCCCAGCTACTCATAGATCGGCTCATGCCCGAAGACGCAGGCATTTATCGTTGTCGCATCGACTTTCGTAACAACCCCACGAGAAATCAGAGGGTGAACCTCACCGTTATCAGTAAGTCACTACTGTGGAAAATTGTAGCTATAAGGGTGAATTTTTTTAGTTATATAGTATCTTCGTATGACCTTACACTGAGGGCTTTACCCTCTGCAGTCATCTTTTAAATTACTAAAAAAATAAATTACAACTTTACTAATAAACAACATAATGTGGTTAGTATAAATAGATATAATGTCTAATAAAATAAAACGAAACAGTCTAATTTAATAAAAAATACAGCATTCTTATTTGCTTTTGTTGTATGCATTGTTTGGATGACTACGTTAATTCTGATAAAACAATACTTAAACTGTTCGTATTTTACGTTGTTATAAGGCTCTAAGAGTTGTATGTAAAAATTATTTGAGTAAGTACTTTTTATAATGACGGAGGTAATCGAATCTCTCTAATTTTCAAAACTTTGTTATTTTTGTAATTAGAATTATTTTGATCATCTGTGTACCAAAAATACAGACTGGCTGAAAATAACATATGACGCGAACCGTGGGCAATATAATGCCCACGTATGCGCTTCATAACTTCCCATACATCACAAAACAAGAACATATATCACTATGGAACCAAATCCTCACGTGTCCATATATATATAGAATAATGTATTGTTCAAATATCCACCGTAAGGATTATTTATAGGAATGTAAAAATACTTTGATATTGTATTGGCTATGTATCAACAAAATATAAATAAATTTAGATATGTAGGATATGTTTCTGGATGTAGAAATATGAAGAACGCTGCAATATTATAGACCCTATCGCTCAAAAACTCAACTTCTGGACATTTTTAGATTTATATAAAATAAATTGAAAAAGCCTCTACTCGAAACAATAACCATTTGTTACTTATGTAAGAATTAAATAAGAAAGCGGGAAAAATAAAAATAAGCGGCACGTGGGTTGAGCTAAGTAGTTATTATTTTTACTGAGTCGATAATCTATCGTCTTCAGCATTGTCAAAACGTCGACGAAATCCTCCGTGACACCATTTAATTTTGGACAAAAGTCTTAAACATCATGTCATAAAGGGAAAATAAAACTACAAAAAACGCGCTTTGATTTGTCTATTTTTAAATTAAAAAATTGGTAATTCCTTCCAAATTTATAGAAATTTAAAGATAAAAAATGAAGTAAACGCCTAAAATTCGCTGTTTGACTTCATGCATATTTTAGTACATTTTCGTTGCTCAACTTTAAACTTTCATAAATTGGAAGAAATCAATATTATTTAATTTGAATAAAATAAATGAACGTTCTTTTTATGTAGTTTTATTTTCTCTTTTTGAAATAATATTTATGGCTTAACAAGATTAAATGCTTACCGGTTCATAAGAGGCTTTTTTTTATTTAATTTTTTTCAAAATATAATAAAGCTAAAAGTGGCCAGAAAATGATTTTTAACATTGGCGCTTTCTTCATATTCCTACATTCAAAAATATATTAAAAAGTTTGAGCCGAATCTGTGATCCGGAGGTCTGGCCCTCTCTTAGTTAGTATTTTATTTTTAAAAACGGCAAATAAAGATAATTATTTTACTTGCAAATATTGTCATAAACACCAACTGAAATGACCTGCTTCTCAAGAACTTCTCAAAAGCTGTCTACTTTTGTTTGGCCATCGGCAAAACCGTGAACTCAAGTTCAGACTAATTACATCTATGAATACGGATCTAATTAGTCCTGTACGAAAGCTACACTTTTTTCTGTCACCGAGTCCGTGCAGATTTGGGTGGCTTTTCCTACTACCTATAACATTTAATGTTGTTAAGAAAAATTCCGTTCACGTTTACAACAAGTTATGTGAAATCTACTGTAAGGTGACGAATTTTTTGAAGAAAAAGAAAAATTAACAAAATGAATTATTTGACAGAATAAAAAAGTTCGCCAGTCTTTATTTCTTTTCTCTTTGGATCTTTATAAGATTTTTAACTTTCACAAAATTTTATAGTATTTTCAAATTAGTAGAATATTTTCTTTCCGTTTAAAAAAAGGCTTTGAACATGGTTTATTTCAATATGCTTACGATTCAAAATCCGACATTCGTTTCTTTGCTCGCAGTACCACCGCAATCACCGGTGATATATACGAACGACCGGATGCTTGCGAAGAACCTGCAGCCGCTTCACGAAGACAGCGAGCTGATGTTGATGTGTGAGGTAACGGGGGGCTCGCCACCGCCACGCGTCACTTGGCATTGGAACGGCCGTCTCATTGATGAAACGTTCGACCGCAGCTACGATGTAACTGTGAACACCCTCGACATGAACCGGGTGACTCGCGACCTGCTCAGCGCCCAGCTTATCTGCAAGGCCAGCAATACGAAGCTGGTCCAGCCCACCACTGCTGAAATAATCGTTGACGTCAATCGTGAGTCATTGGATTTCCCATTGCACTTGAACCAGAATAAATAATGTTCGCACGAGGAAGGTTATCGGTATTATGTGCATGCTACTTTTAGAGTTTCGAGGGGTCTTTTTAACATTTTACACGTACGTTAGCACGTAAGAAAGGATCAGAAAATTTAAAGTATTCAGCGGGAGAATTTCATTGTTTAAATAAAGGAACATGACATGTGAATCTTTATGTAAATTAACTGTTCTACTGCTTATATTGTAAAATGTCCATAATAGCCCTATTTATATATTTATTTATTGGCCAGTGTCACATAATTATTAAATAACTGTAACAACAATGCCATTTTATAACCTTCTTCCTTCGGTACGTGTGTTTATTTTATCATAAATTAGAGATCATTAGTGTTAGCGTGCTCTTATTGTATTATATTAATAAAAATACTTTCATAATCTGAACAAAAACATATAAGTATTTTCATATTTGATGCAATTACACGACTTTAGCTGCATCGATCCGTGCCTTTTTTAAACTAACATTGTTAGAGATCAGAATTTTCAACGACAATTCTTGCGTGACAGTGAAGACCTTCTTCGGCGAGCATTATTAATATATAAATTAAAGTTCCGGTCTGTACTCATGCAAGTACTTCTTCATAAACTAGTGAAACCGCTGGTGGTGAATATTACGAACAAAGCCCCTCACCTCTCAGCTCTGGGGACTTACGAGATCGAGTGCATAAGTTCGGGCTCGCGGCCGGAGACTGTAATAACCTGGTGGAAAGGGACACACCAGGTCAAACATATGGCGAGAAATGTGAATATACTGCTTTTAATGTGATATTTATTAACAGGGCTACCCGCACGTGTCCAAATTTCGCAAAGAGAGAAACGTATTACTTTGCTAAATGTTTTTTACATTTTTTGAGCGAATTTAATTTTGGAATTCATTGTAACGAGATTGATGTTTTAATGTTTTATTGCAAAACTATATAGTCAGTATAACATTCACAAATAGTAACGTGGTATAATATTTAGAAAGTCATAATTTATAAAATAGTATTTGCAGCTGACTTATTTATAAGTAAAGTTGATGACCTACAGTTCATAGATTTTGTATGATCTATTATTTCGGTTATTATCTTATAAGCTGAAATGCTCTTATAAAATAAGTAGTGAGGTTTATTATTAAGAGTTATGAAATAATTTATAAAGGCTAAAGGAGTTAAGAACCCAATTTTGTATGTTTTTTAACCAAAAATTTCACAGTAATATTAACGTTTTACTTTTTAAACTAGAATCAATTATTAGCAGCTTAGTGAACAGTTGGTTTCTCTTATTATGATTGTAAATGCCTTTTTGAATTGATAAGAACTTTTACTGCAAGATTAATCAAAATGTTAACGCTTAAAGGTCCCATGTCAATGTAAATTTAATCGCAATTGCTAAATAATAAGTAGCTGACGAGATTTGAACACGGGGTAGCCTTCAATGTAAGTCAAATGTGTTGGTCAATATACTGAGATCTTCGTAGTACGTAGAAGGTCCAAACCTGACGAGGAGCGTACTAAGCTATGTGCCAACCATTGAGGACGACGGTAAATACCTTACCTGTAGGGCGGAGAATCCTATGATTACAAACAGCGCACTTGAGGACAAGTGGCACCTTATTATACACTGTGAGTGATAAAATAATAAATAAGCACTAGATTGCAGAAATGGGATGTCATTGTTCTCGAAATCATAAAATGATATTACAAGACTATAATAAAAAAATAAGGATCAATTTTCAAATGATTTCAACTCATTTCTGAAATCAATATTTTCATATTATATATCCTCTCTTTAAAAAGTGACGAATGAAATCTGTCATCACAATAAGACTGATTTGATTGGTTGTTAAATAGAAGATGGTGATATGGGGTGGAAATTTGAAATTTAAAATTAATATTTACTGCAAAAATCAAAATATAAGAAGTTGCTATACTATTAATAAACAAAAAGAAGTTTATATTTTTATTATATCAAAGCATTGTTTGGCACGCATTAGTTTTGCTAGTACACTTTAAATATTAAAAAGATTTTTTTTTATTACTTTACTATTTAACATTTCAAATGGATATTCGACTGGATTAACAGCAAAGCATTACCACATTTTATGCTTGATAATTCGGGTTGTAATTCGAATAAAGGCAAAAATTATCATATTTTACGTAAATATAAAATGGTATTTCATTTTCTAGATAGTGTCCTAAGGTAGAATTATTTATAAATATTATTTTTTTTTTAAATTAGTTAAATCAGAGCATTTTTTTTTTTTTTTTAATTCTTTAAATCTATAGAATTGTGAACATGTGAGCGATTAGAGTCGGAGGTAAGGGAACTATCGCGAACTAAGTAGGAAGTTAGGCCTTCGAATCACGGATTTGGTTGAAATATTGGGATATGTTTTTGGTTGTTGAAATATGAGGAAAGTTGCAATATTTGACCCTAACGCTAAAAAAACTCAACTTTAGCTTTATTTTAAAAGAAATCTTGACAAAAGCCTCTTCTTAAATCGGTAACCAATTAATTTTGGAAAATCTTAAATATCATTTCAAAAGAAGAAAATAAAGTTAGAGAAGACAAGCTTTAATTTGCTAATTCCAGAATTAAAATGTATTGATTATTTCCAAATTTATGAAAGTTTAAAGTTGAGGGACAAAAATGCACCAAAATATGCAGGCAGTCAAACAGCAAATAGGAGTTCACTAGTGCATATTCATTGCTCAAAATTAAATTTTCATTAATTTGGATGGAATGAATAATTTTAATTCTGGAATAAGCAATTTAATGCTCGTTTTCAAAATAAAGATAAAAAAAAGATTTTTTCAAAATAAAGATAAAAATGTCTAAAACTCGAATTTTTTGAGCGTTAGGATAAATATTGCGGCTTTCTTCATATTTCTACATTCAAAAACATATCCCAAAGTTTTAGCGGAATCCGTGATCCGGAGAAGCCTCTCCTAGTAAGTAAGTTACATAAATTGTATGTAAAACATAGCACGCTTACTATTTAATATTTCTAGAGAAATTGTGTATTTAAAATTACACAAACTTTATAGGAATTTGTGATGTACAAAATATAATATGTGTAATTTACCTACAGTTGTGTTACATAATTCATACTATATTAATATTCTTACGTATTTAAAATTTTTGTGTAGTCAAAATTATTTTTGAAACATATATAATATATTCAATTCATATAATTTTTTTGTTAAAATTAAATATGGCATGTTCAATCAAATTTCAATATAAAATTTGGGATGAACAATAACTGAAGTGGTAGTATTGAATTTATAGTTTCACAAACGTACTTATGATTTTCTCTAGTGTGGATATGTTAGTATTAATTTCATGGATTTAATAGACGTTGTGTGGTTTAAATATTATCAGATACCTACATACCTTTAGTCATTTTTTGGTAAACTTAAATATAAAAAGTATAGTGACTGCAGAAGAAAAGCTAAATTTATCCACTTTATGTCAATACCGTAAAGTGAAGATAATTTTTTTTATTGATTTCGTAGTTAGTACGCATATTTTCTAGAAAATTTATAGATATAACGTAGCTTTTAAATTTTGGATAAAATTATTTGTGTATTTAAGTAATAAATTAAACTTTTTGTGTAAAATTGAAAGACCTTACAGATTTTATGAATTTATTATAAATCGATAAGTAATTACAGAAGGCATGTAACAGATTTCCTTTTTGGCGTAAACGTATATTCAAAACGGCAGTCGATTTTGAACTGTGTAACGATGTAATTTCTGTCTTTTAGTGTGACATTTTATTCTGATAACTTGGATCAAAGGATAACGTTTGATAGACATAATAAAAATTCAGCAAAATTTGTCAGATATGGAAAGCGTCATTTATCCGAATTTTATTCACATTGGTAGTCGATGTCAATCGTATCAATAAATTGTAACAATTATCTATAAATTTAGCACTGTATGATTTGGTACCAAGTTAGCCAGCTAAAAATAATTCTATTTTTTATTAGCACGTACGATTCCTTTCAAACAAGAAACTGAAAGAAAAATCTGAGCCGCGAACGTTAATCCATTCGTGTACAACAGCTTTAATTGAATGAAATGGTCGTGCTCGCGTATCTTAAACACCCACACATTCACGCACGTTCTCGTTGTTACTTTCGCAGACGTGCCTGTGGTGACGATAAAGCTCGGCTCGAATCTGCGCGCCACGGACATCAACGAAGGCGACGACGTGTACTTCGAGTGCGAGGTCAAAGCCAATCCGCGTGCCTACAAGCTCGCCTGGTTCAAGGACGGCCGCGAGATCCATCGGAACGCCTCGGCCAACGTCATCCTGCCCGGCGACCACTCGCTCGTCCTGCAGGGCGTGACCCGCGCCTCGGCCGGCGAGTACGCCTGCATGGCCGCCAACGACGAGGGCAAAGCCACCAGTCGGCCAGTTACGCTCGACGTAATGTGTGAGTAATGCCACCTCCACTGTGCAGTGTGCGCACCGGGCAATTAAGATCCGCGCGCGCGTGTACCTACTCTTCAATTAGGGAGCCTGGGTACACCAACTTCATCTATCATGCGTTCCGCTACGCGACTCGCGTAGTTCCGCTGGTGCTGTGTATACGAGCCGGTAGTTTTGTATTGAATTACAGCAGGGTGGGATGTTTTTTTCTTTATTCGTTTGTTTGAAAGTTACTACCACAGAAAAGTATATACCTGTATACACCGGCTTTTCTGTGTCCAATTGATTTCGTATTCGTTTCGGCGCGCTTTCGATGCATCATTTCGAGGTTACACTTTATTTCTAGCATTTCAACGAAATAGCATATAGAATCTGGGTGACAAAACAAAACAGAAAAAATGAAAGAATACAAAATTTGACAATAAAATATCTGATAGTACATTTCACACTTTTTTGTATGACAATTGAGCTTTTGAAAATAATTGAAAATCAATATTTACCGAGGGCAAACAGGGAATCTGAAATTCTGAACCTTTTAAAATTAACTTAGATAACATATATATATAGAAAATAGTAATTAACCCGTTAACTGGGAATGACTAATATGTGTACGTACATAGATCGTGGCAAAACTGACAATGGATCGTAGAGTATATATGTACATTTTTAAATATCTTGAAAAGTTTCTTGACACAATTCGGTCTACTGTCATCTTGATATGATACAAATTGACTGGAGCCAGTTTTGGCTCGAAAACGAATATGAATAGAAGTGTCTTGAATTTTGATTTGGAACTTCTACTCTACTATGTTTGAAAGTACATTTCTGACAAAACTTTTAAATTGATTCATAATATTACCATCGACATGTTGCGAAATCAGTTTAAGCTTTCAGATATATTTTTAGATACAATAATAAAAAATACGATTTTTCGTACGATCCGCGAGTTGTTTGAGCATAAGGCATAAACTCTGATAACTTTTGAAGAAATCAACATTTCTTAATTTTGAAAAAAAAAGAAACGAAAGCTTTCTCTTTGTAATTTCAATTTCTTTTTCTAAACTCGGAGTAGAACGTTTTTGAGCTAAATGACTGAAGTTAATAAAAGTAGTATATTACGCAACTAGGGAGGTAAAGAGTTGGTAAATTATTCATAGCACGTGTAAATTACCACCGAAGCAGAAGCCGAGAATGGCAAACATATGCTCTATGGTGGCCCTCTTTATACCCGTGTTGCGTATACTATTTTTTGCAACAACAGGCCGAAAATATCACATTTGCGATTCTGAGCTGGGAGTGAATGTGGTACTTTAAATCTACATTATAAAAATAGTATACGCGACACGGAGATAACGAGGACGACCCCAGAGCACATGTTTGCCACCCTTGCCTTCAGTTCGGACGGCCATTTACACATGCTCTAGACTGATCAAATCTTTACCTTCCTATAGTTGTGTAATATACTATTTTGCCGCACTCTTAAAAATTTTCAACCTTTAAAAAAAAAGTGAGACAAAGACGTTTTAAATTGTTCACGATTTTTGCTGTACCTTTGTGACATAAGAATGAAAAAAAAACGCGTCTGAAAGGTGTACCTTCAAAAAAAAATTTTTGACCTATTTTGCCGACTAAAATTGAAATTTTTTCTGAATTTCCTCTCTCTCACATAGACGTACAGAACCAATTAAAAATAGTCGTTTCTTATGCAGTTAATATTTGAATTTTTTCTTAAAATTGTATTATGTTGCTTTTATTTTTTAACAGAACTAAAAAATGTTGTTTCGCTATCTGCCGTTTAATGTTATTATCGACACTCACTAATGATTTATAAACTATCAAGATAGATTAATGATTTATAAAAATCCAGGCTAAAATTGAGAATATATTCTGGTGCACTTTGACCGTTTCAATTGTTGAAGAGATTTGATGTTCAAATTTTCTCCAATAATGTTTTAATTTGCTGCCACGACATTGGATTTAAAAATTAAAAATGACAACGTACTCGCAGATATCGGCGATCGAGATTGATTCGACTGCGATTACTGGGCTATTACGGCATCGGCAATTCAATAACGGAAATCCCTACGACTTTTCGATATACTCCATAATAGTTTTATAAAGGATATTTCTGTTCAAATTGTTAGTATTGGAAATTAATATAATAAAATCATATTAATTTTGAATAAGCTGAATGAAATGTATAATACATATATATATAATCTAGGTATTTCCAGTGTGGTGCAAAATTGTGCTATTGAATTTTCTATATATAAATCTTAGAACAAAAGACTGAAGAAACAAATTTCACTGTCAATTGCCTGGCACTATCGGTATTTCTCTATTTTAATAACTATTCAACATTCAGTCAGTGTCGCATACTTCGATTTTTCATCTCAGTTTATAAATCATCAAAGAGATTTTCCGTTAGCAAACAAAAAATTGCGCGCGACGACAACGTTGACAGCTGTTTGTTCTCAGTTGGAAAATTAGGCCAAAAGAAAAGAAAAGAGAAAAGGGAAACATAAATTAGAGTCGCGCGCGCGCAACGAGACATGCTTATACAGACATCAAAGCGAGGAGGAGGAGGCGAAAAAAGGTTAAAAGCCAAGTTTTTCACGCTCGCTCGCTCCCCCTCTAACTCATTCTCCCTTTCTTCCGTGTCCACACAGACGCGCCGGTGTGCAAGGACGGCACAACGACGCAAGTGGTCGGCGCCCTCAAGCACGAGACAATCTCATTAGTCTGTGGCGTGCAGTCGAAGCCACCGCCGACGACGTTCCGCTGGACTTTCAACAATTCCGGCGAGCTGATGAACGTGCCCGTGTCGAGCTACGTCCAGGTGAAGCCTCAGCACCTCATCACGACCCACTGGCATGGTTCAAGGCTGAACTACACGCCCACGAGCGACATGGACTACGGGACTATTGCGTGCCAGGCGACTAACGCTATCGGGGCGCAGAAGGTGCCCTGCCTCTTCCAGATCATCGTCGCGGGCAAGCCGGCGTCTCTGCAAAATTGCTCGGCCGTGCAGTCGACCGGGCCCTACGCCTATCGCATGGGTGAGTAGTCTCTGAATGGGTGTTTTATCGTGTTTGCGCGTGCCAGGGACTCGCTCCGCTGGACTAAAGAGAGGAAAGTACTTTTTTCAAGTATCCAATACGGTAGTAAATAAAATGCCGACTCTCGTGTTCACCATTGGTCATACGCCATTATCGAGTATCGTGTCTTTGATCTATCATTCGGCATGATTCGGCAGATGTAAAGAAAAGTTCTGGATTTCATTTAGAAGATGTCACAAAGTTGTAAAAAACGTTAGACAAAGGAATATATCATATGATAAAGTCTTATTATTCACTGTTTTTTTGTTAACGAAGTAATGAGGTAATATTAAAAATATAAAAAATAATTTTCATACTTAGATATTTACTCAGATTTTTTTAAGCATAAATTGTAGGTTTTGGTGATGAAAATTACTTAAATTTTTGTTTAAAATGAAATTCCATTTTTGTCCCAGAGGTCGTTCTTCTTCATTTATTTACATTACTTGTTAATTCATTTTCTCTGTAGAAATACACGCGTATAATAACATGAAGTAAGAGAATTTCGAAAATTTCAAAAAGTTTGTCATTCCAAGTATGAAATTGGATTTGAAAAGGAATCCTTTATTAAATTTTACTTGCTTGCTTTTAATTATAGTAAGTTTTACACTTCTTTCAAAGATTAAATTGTAAATAATAACTTGTGTGTTAAAAATTTTTTATAAAAAATCCAGTAATTAGTTATGTTGCTCATAAATGCATATATTAGAAAAACAGTTTTTCAGTATTAAAATATATATACAGAAGTATATTTTTTCAAATCCTACCCACAAGCCCTATAGGTTTATTTACTTAGTAGCTTAATTCATGGGTCGAGTGGAGGGGGAGTTTTCCCTCTAGTAAGAAAGAACGAGGGAGAGAAAATTCACTTCTCCGCGAACACGTTACGACGACTGGCAGCTATGCCAGGATGGAGCTTGCCTAGATCCTGGGTAGGAAGGGGGGCGTGTGTACGCGTGGGAGCGTTTCCCATCCCTTTACGGACTTTCTCCCCCCCCCCTCTCGCTCTCTCTCCTATAATAATTAGCTGTCCCTGTTACTTACATTATCGCCTCAGGAAGCGCGGAAATAATTTGATCTCTTATCTGCGGACGTCGGGGCGTCCGTCCCTCCGGGTTACGCTCGACGAAAGAATTCGTGAAGAAGAGAGGGAGAGAGAGAGAGAGACTCCGAGATATATATTCTGGACTTTGCCTCCACCATCGCCGGGCGCTTAAAGAATAAGGCCTCGTTAATTTTTCCCCTCTATTTCTCTCCTTTCTCGAGGTCGCACGTGTCTTTGGTTCGCCGCGCGCGGACGATGCGATAACGAAATAACTCTATTATTCTCGTTGATTCGATTAAATTTTTCAAGAGACGCACCGTCGGGCTGCTTGATGTTGAGTAACGATAAAGATATCCTCAGGCCGCTTTGCTATAGGATGAGTCGTTTTTTCGTGGGTAGCCATGCCGCGTGGTGCTGATGATGTAACTCTATATCGTTCGCTTAAATTTCTCCTTTATAATGCGCATTTTATCGAAAAATTGCACCCTCAGCACAAAAGTATAGACAAACATATTGTAAAGCGGCAAGTAAGGCAGAGAGAGGTAGAGAGCGTGTCAAAGCGAGAGTCCCCGGCGCACGATGAAGAACGAAATTTGTAAGGAAAGAGCAGAGAGAGAGAGGCGGCACCACACCATCACCTGCGCGCGCTTTTATGTTTCCGCAGGTCACGAGGATTTCAAAGCTACGGACGCGCGCGACGCCGATTGGTTGATAGTGCGCTGCAACGAGGGCTTTGACGGCGGCCTGCCCATCACGAGTTTCGAGCTCGAGGTCTACAGCGACGAGAACGTTTATCACGTCAACACGATTTACATAAATCACACAGATAAGGCGGGAAGTGGTGGCGGCGGTCGCGGAGCTTTCGGGCCGATCTTCGAGGTGCCGGGCTTAGAGCCCGGAAGAAATTACAGGCTTCTCTTGTACGCCGTTAACGCCAAGGGCCGCAGCGATCCCGTTGTCCTCGAGCCCGTCACGCTCAAGGGCGTGGCGATGTACACTACAGGTGAGTCATTAATGAGGCGCGAATCTCCTTTTTCACCGTCCTTTCTCCCCGCAAGCTTTATACTATCCGAGCTTTTTGAGAAGTAAGCGTTACGCGGCTGCATGTTTTTCGATATTTCAATAAGAGTGTGGATGAAAACAGTGTTCGCGTGAAGGTAGCTAAATAATACAATATAGCCGTTTTGTAAGTAAATTTTCATACATTTAAAAATCGCGATGAGTAGCCTCTAAATGTAAAATAGTAACAGATTCAGTATAGTTGAAAGTCGTGCACTTTCAATATTGTGGGCATCCGCTATTTTACAAGTGCATACCTATTGATTTTTTGCAAAATTAGTAGGTATACTCATTATTTCGGAAATGCCCGACATTTAACTAGGCTGAATAGTGATTTTTTCACTATTTTGCATTTGAAGAGTACTTAAACTCGTGGAAAGTAAATACAGCACAATAATGAGGGAAAATAGTGGCGGCCTTTTCAAAAGGTACTATAGGAATAAAAAAAATGTTAAAGTCATTAGAAGCGAGGTGATAAATATTCCTGCGACGACGTTTCTCTTTGTTCCGGGCAAAATTTAAACATCGTAACGTCCGCGGCTTAACACCGCTACTGAATATTCGAGTTTGAAAAGAGGAGAGCGCGGATGAGAGAGAAATCCTGCAGCTTCAATTTCCATAAAAAAAGATTAGAACTAAACAGAGCGGGAGCGAAAGAGCAGCGCGTCGGGGCTCTTGCATTTGAAATTGTTCCGCGCCATTTGCGTCCGCCCGCAAGCTCGTATAGTTTTTGAGAGTAAATCTGCATAAAGAATAACAAGTCCTGGGTCGCCGTGATTAATTAGAAACTCCCTTTCATTCGTTCTTCTGCTGTACGATATCTCGGTATTTGCGTGAGTATGTGTTTGAAGATCATCAACGCGCAATGCGCCGACGCACTCTTAATGGTATGCGGATTATGCGTTGCGGTGTTAGTGAGGTCCGTGGTATTACAGCTGCATCCTGCGAATGTGTATATAATAGCTATTGGAGAGAGAGAGCGAGAGAGAGGCTAATGCGGGGCTGCATGTAGGCGTATGCAAGCTTGAATGATAAGGAATAATAGCAGCAATAAATTACTTGAAAAAATCATCTTCTTTATAGTCAAAAGTTCTAGAGATATGCCCATATATATTTACACACATACACACACTTTTTTATTATTATTATTAAAGAGAAGAGTTGGGGCATATTAAGTTGTCGGGTGGGAGCAAGAACGTCCTATCTCTGCTCGGCGCGTAAGACCGTGTTATCTCGGCTCGGCGCGTAAGAACGTCCTATCTCAGCTCGGCACGTAAGAACGTCCCATCTCGGCTCGGCGCGTAAGAACGTCCCATCTCGGTTCGGCGCGTAAGAACGCCTCATCTCGACTCGGCGCGTATGAACGCTCCATCTCGAGCGCTCTGTGCGTGTATATTGAGCCGAGATAGGACGTTCTTGCTTCCACCCGCCGAAGTGTACTCCAGACGCATGGGTAATCCCTTGGCGTTCCTCAGTTTTCGGGTTGGTTCAGCCCATTGCCGTCTCGTAGAATTGAAGGATCTTTCTAGCGTCCCTCACCTCGATGTTATTTGCCAGTGAAAAGGGGTCATCTAGATATAGGCGCCTCTTCTCCACTAGTGCAGGACATTCGAGGATGACGTGCAGTGACGTTTCATCCTCCTTTCCACAGAATCTGCAACTCGGATCTTTTTCAAGTCCCATCGTGTATTTGTGCTTTCACAAAGTGCCATGACCGGTGATAATCCCCACCACAGTCTTTATGTTCCTTCTACTCATTGCGAGTATTTGCTCTGCCTATCGTTCCATCTCTGAATCCTTGATGAATGTTTGGGCAGTTCGACATCCCTGAGCGTTTTTCCACTCTTCAGAATGTTTTTTGGTGACCCAGCTGTCAATCAATGCGTTGATTACAGTATCGCATGTGCCAGTTGCCGGTTCTGGTCCCGTTAAGACCTCCTTCCTCGTCTGCCTGGTCAGCCTATCTGCTATTTTATTTCCTTTTATTCGTGTGTGGCCCGGCAGCCAGAAAATAGTTAGTGGACGGCTTTCTGCCAGGCGATTCAGGGTTCGATAGCAGTCGTGCACTAAACTCGAGGTGTTTGTGTATGCTCCAAGGGCCTCAATGGTGCTCCTACTGTCTGTGCCGATATATAGTTGCACTTCTCCGCCCTCCTCCTCTGCCCAGAGGGCGCAGTTCAGCACCCCTACCAGTTCAGCTTACAGTTCCGTCGCATACCGCCCCAGTGAGAAGGTACACTCCTTCCCCTTCTGCGGTGGTAAACTCCGGCACCCTCTACCTCTTTGGATCCATTCGTATACCAGATTTCACTAGTGGCTGGTATCTTCTCCCAGCCCGTTGCCCAGTCGGATCTCTCTGCCAGGCTGATCCGGTATTTCCTATCGAATATAAATGCCTTGGTCATCTTATCGCGGGTCATCATGAAGACGCCTCCGGACTTCATAACCTCCGGCATTATGCTCTGGATGTTCTCTCCAGAGCTATTTCCGATCAAGAGCAGCCCTCTAGTAGCAGCAGCAGCAATGGTCAGATGGAGAGGCTCCATATCTAGTGCAGCCCTGAAAGCAGCCGTTGACGTAGACCTTACGACTTCGGTGACGCACCGTAGTACCAAGCCTCTCAGCCTTTCCAGTTGACCTTCTGCAGTTTTCAGATGCGTTCTATCAGAGGCATGGTGGCGAATCTTCATCTTCAACATAGAAAACGAGTCCGGCAAACCAAATTGGCGTGCAAAGCACGGTGCCTTGCATATCAATATGGGTTCCAGGACTGGTTTTCTAGGTTGAAAGTGAACCTTTTCCGCCCTGTCTCGTTTATGTGCTTAGCACGGTATTTTAATAACAGCAATAAATTACTCTAAAAAAAAGATCATCTTTAGAGTCAAAAGTTCTAGAGACATGCCCATATATATGCCTGCAATTTTCCATCAGCAACTTCCTTCAAATTCCTCGCAAAAGGAAGCCCACTTTGTCTGTTGGACCTTCCCAATTTCTTCTCTGTATCGATCTCTCTCCCGGTTATACTCCTGCCAACAGAGAGGGTCGTTACGTTTTCTGCCTCTCTTAAGAAGGACCCTAGCTCTCTCCCTAAGACCAACCAGGCCCTTGTCCCACCACTTAACTTGGCCTCTGGGCCTGAGTTTTGTGAGTTGACAGTTGTTGTGGTAGGCATTCAGCATCTCTCCCTTCAGTATCTTGGCGGCCGCCTCTAATGTGGGTACGTCATCAATTGCTGTAGGGAAATCCCTAAGGGATTCTGCGAGATCAGCTGAATAGTTCACCCAGTTCGTGTTTCTGGGGTTTCTTTTCCGTTGGGATCTCCCGGGCGTGCCCGCCATAAGGTCGAACCTGCTATGTTCGTGGTCTGATAGCGCCCTTGCTGTGTTGCAAGTTGATCTGGGTTATTGGCAGTGACGGGAAGACCTCTCCCCCTTCCAGAGTCTGGCGGGACACCTTGAAGGTAAACCTGCCCAGCTCCATCCAGGGTCTGTTGCCAAGGGCCTCTAGGGCCCTGACCTGGGAATCGGGCAGCTGGAACACCAGAACGTATTTCTCTCCGGTGTCCTGTCTTCCCGAGTCCTTGTTGAGCGCTAGCGCTTTTGGCCTGGCCACAAGGCGGATGAAGTCGTCCTGGGTTAGCAGAGTTCTTCCGCGGGTATTCTTCCGCCGTAGCCACCGCTGTCAGGGGTTTCATCCTCTGGGCGGTGGTAAGCTCGATCCCGCTGGTAGCACCTCTTTGGGGCGCCCCCGCCGGGCCCGTGCCTTCCGCCACCTTCTGCTTGCCTCTTGTTGTTCCGGCGGGCCGAGGGCGGGGTATTCTTCTCCCCCTTCTTCCTCTTTGTGCCCCCCTGGGACTGGACTGTTGGTGCCTGACCGTCCTGCGGTGGGGGTCTGAGGTTACCCTCTGCCTCCCTCCTCAGCTTGGCCAGTTTTTTGCGGTATGTGCCGCATTTTTTCGCAGGTAGATGTGGTCCATAGACCACTAACGTCTGGGACGGCGGTTCGTCCTGGATAAGTCCTCCTCCATCTGCCGAAGGGTGACATCCTCAGGAGTCACCGACATCGTCTCTAGTATGGTGGCTATCGAAGTGTGGGGCGTTGGGCTTGGCTCCTCTCTTCCTCCACCCCCCCAGTCGCCTCCTTCTAGTTTTGTGTTTTTGTGATTCAAAATTTCTCTATTTTGAATGCCACGAGTAGCTAGGGAACTAAAGGTCCGCCGCCGCAGAGCCCCGCATGCGACGGTAAGGCGACTAAGATACTCAGAGGTTGCGTCAGGTGCCTCTGAGGCTCCGTTAGAGACTCTCCAATACCCCGAGGGCCACGACTCTACATCGCCACGGGTCGCATGACACCTTCAGATCAGAGAATGTGTATACCGATTCAGTCCACCACCTTGGATGGGGGGCTGCTTGTTGGTCATCAGCGCGATCCATCCTAGGCCAGGCGGTAGCCGAGACTTATCTACTCTAAACTCGCTTGGACAAGAACCCTGTTACTGGTTTCCTCCTCATTCACACGAGGTCTTCTGTTTATAGGGAGCCCCTCGTACACCCAGACTACCCGAATATAGGGCGCCACATGAATACAGCTCCGCCTCACCCTTGCCCTCTCGCAGTGACTGAGCCTCCCCACCGGTTCACCCGAGTTCCCCACCAAGGTGGATCATCCGCATGACACGCGACAAGGTTCTACAACGCCCACGAAAGGTCACACGCACATAGACACACACTCATACACATACATACATACATATACGGGAAAATCCACCGTACTTTTAACTTTTGAAAACGTAAATTGTTTTACAGTTTAATGCATCTTCGTATTGCACCGTGCTAAGCACATACACGAGATAGAATGTGACATCTTCAATTTTTACGTGGAAAATCAGTCTTGTAATCCATATTAGTGTGTCACGAACGGTACAATGCAGAGATGCATGAAACTGTAAAAAAATTTACGTTTTCAAAAGTTAAACGTACGGTGGATTTGCCGATATATCTATGGGATATTTCATATGAAGTCAGCAGCTCAAAGAAAGCGGCTTAAAACTGGTTATAATTATAAAAGTTATTCTACATGAAAATTTGTTATTTTTTGCAATTTATTTTTGTTAAAACTCAACTTTTGTCATTTTTTTACTCAAAATCCTCAAACTTTTTGTATAGCACATTGATTGGAAAAAGTTTGCATTTACGAACACTCTATTCAAATTCACATTCATTAACAGTTAAGCCGGCGGCTTTCGAGCAAGTGATCCTATACTATCAGTGTGTTAAAGTACTTTAAAATCATTGCTTTATAGAGTAGATTTTCAAGCTCGTTTTCTCGTACAATACGCGTTACAGGACGTTGATCACAAATAAATTCGCCTTATCAGGGATTTGGGGTTAAATTTAATTCTCTGAGGTATAAGTCGATTTTATTAATTACCTGTTTTGAGTTTGAAATACTCTCAGATGTAATTTGACACGCGCGCACACACACACACACATACATTTTTTACATTTCGCTAAATACTATAATTGTGTATCGGATTTTTTCTCTTATTTCACAATGCTGCTGAGTTTAAAAACTTAAAAGCTCATTAAAATCACGAAACATTCGTTATTGCAATCTACAACAGTCCGAAACAATTAAAAAAATGTCACGATTCATATAGGAATGGCTTTAAAATGGACTTTTGCCGAGGTATAGACTTTAAAGTTGCCTTTGTACGACAAATTCAAATTTTATTGGAAAGCAGATATTAAATGATGTTTACGAATATCAGCAATATACCTGTGTGAATTCGTCGTATGGCAAAACATTTGTTCTCCCTTCTATGCTCCCTTCCCTTACTCGTATATTTTTCCCCATTCCCTTTTTTTTCAAAGTGGGCATTTTTGGATCTTTCCAAAAGCCAGCCCGCTTGGCCGCGCGCAGTCGCTTTCGCGAGCCCTGAATTAAAATCCCATAAAACAGAGTCTCTTTCCACGCGCCTGTCTCATTCGGAGTACATTTATCGTCTTTAATTTCCATCCTCATGGGTTATTCATGCAGACTCGTTCCATGCAACCCTCTCCTCTCCTCTATCTCCCATCCTCTCTCTCTCTCTCTCTCTCTCTCTCTCTCTCTCTCTCCCTCCCTCTCTCTCTCTCTCTTCCGCCCCCTCCTTCCTATTCTGTATCGGCGCGTAGGTGAGCGCGTGTGCGTTCACGAGGTCAAATTTAGCTCTCTGTCTCTGTCTCTCTCTTGTTTCGTTATCCCACCGTGCTTTTATGGTGGGGCGAATTTGAAGTTGCCGCACGCGCGAGCTTACCCCTGCGCGCACCCATATACGCGTGATTCGAGCTTCATTTACAGTGCGCGTGTTCTTTTTTCCCTTTTCTCGCTCTCTTGGGACTCGCGTCGCTTGCAATCGTTATATATGAAAAGAGAGAGGGGGGGAGGGCGAGTGAACATAGTTCGAGTAGAGAGAAAACGAGAGGACGTAAGAGAGACAGTTGCGAGCTGAAACTGGTGCATGCGATAGGACAACGACGACTCGGAGTAATGGACAGGCGGAGAGGCAGCGCGAGCGCGCCCGTGCTTGGGGTATACGCGGTAAAAGGGTGGGATTTGTATGAAAAGTTTTAATTTCACTTAATTGAGCATATCCCAGCAAGGCTGAATCTGCGGCCTGCTCATTTAAATGAATTGAATGAACGCACTCACTTGAGTGATATATGTATAGTTAGTGTATCTGTGTCTGGTGTGTCTGTATAAAAAATTATACAAATGTAAAATGAGGCCCGAGAGAGGAAGAGAGTGAAAGAGAGAGAGAGAGAGAGAGAGAGAGAGAGAGAGAGAGAGAGAGAGAGAGAGAGAGAGAGAGAGAATTAAGTAAATCTTTATTGCACCTTGTGGACAACGAATAAATTATAGATTTATACGAATAACGTAGAACATACAACTCATAACCACAAAAAACATATGTCAAATGGGGTTAATGAAAATTATAAAGTGTTGCAGTATTATCTACGAATGAAATCCATGGATAATCGCGTGGAGTTCAAGGACGTTGTGTAGAAAACTACTGGTTTGATATGTATCAAAATGCCTGCCCAAAACTAAATAAAATTCACAAAAGTTTTACAATAGTAGCATTATAGTATTAAAGAAAAAGATAACAATTAATAGAAATTATGCATTTTTCTAAACAGGATAAACTAAATAAGTTAGGATTATGTAAATAACTAAGGCTGGAGGCCTAGTTAGATTAGGGAAGTAAATACGCTTGGCAGAGTTGCTCATATCTTGCGAGTCCACATATGTAAATGTAATATACTAATATGCAAGTATAAACTGTCCGCCTAAAGAGAGGATTGAAGAATTTATATTTGAATAGACTCGCTGCCTTAGGTATCAAATCGGTGACACTCCTGTAGTTAAACTATCTTGAGGACAAAAAAGTGCTTAAAGTGTAATATATTATGGAGAGGAAAAGATCCGTGTGGTGTGTTGCTCTATTTCCCAAGTAGTCAAGTCGTTATTTTGTCCTTTAAAAGAAACAGTAAAGTAGCCACCGAAGTGTCGGTAAACTGCCTATCCCTATAGTTGAAGCGAAAAAATACCGAAATTTTGTCGTGATTCTTTCTTAATTTTTTTGTTACTGCTTGACAATAGGAACAGTGCGATAGACAGAGTACAGTATATACTTTGCGCGTTATTTGCTTTGCGTATATTTGCCAGTCTACTGTAAATGTCAAAGTGACGCAGATGTTGCGTGTTTTAGCGACGTAAGCTAGATTGCCGCCATCTATATAATATATGCGTAATATGTGTAATCGCATTTACGTTGATATTAGACATATTGAGCAACGTTCATGACTTTGGTCTTTGAATAGTTGAGTAGAAGACAATTTTCTTCGACCAAGATGGTGACGGCTTCAGTATCTCGATCGATGAGAGCAAGAGCCCTATTTCGGTCCTTGCAATGGAAGTGAAGATAAAACTGCGTGCTATCAGCGAAGATCATGATTCGCAGCTGGAGTAATGCCTTGGGTTGGTCATTAATAAAAACAAAGTAGAGTGAGGGTCAAGAACGCCAAATGTAGCCCGAAAATCGATTCAAGATAAATCCGTTTCGGTTAATCACATCATGAGGACGATCAAGGGTAGATAAAGAACCATCTCAAGACACTACCTCGCACGTTTAACCCTTTCAGTTAAAGAGAGTGGTGCTCAATTTGGGCTTTAATCGATAGATCGTGAAATAATAATGAATCAAATTGTTTATATGGATCGCGGTATCACCCGACTGCTCGAATGTGTAGATGACCCCGAACATAGAATGTGACGGGACCGCGGCAAGGTTATTTGTGTACTTGTGAATAAGTAAATGCTTTATTCGGATCTGCTGCGTATCAAGCATAGAGATGTAGCAATGACAGTTATAGAGCTATAGAGTTACCACCAGATTTCTTCCACGGTAACTTACGATCAGTTGGTCGTTTTTCGCTCTGCCATACGCGACATAGTAAAATTAGATGGATGGATTATTTTTCTTTTGTTCTCCCTTAGCTAAGCTCGGATATCCCTATTTATACACCTTTCCCCTTCTCGACAAATTGGTGCAATGCCCTCGTTGCATTATTATCAAAGTCAAGTTAGAACAAGTAAAACAATTTTGTGCAATATTGGCTTCTTATCTAGTAAATATTTTTTGTACCGAATCAACAAAGAGGTATTTTTCTCTTTTTTATAAATGGTTTGACAATCCAACTTCATACACGTCATAACAAGAATAATACAATTATTTTGATAAATTGATTAAAGTGTCATATAGCGAATATATACGGCAAGACATACATAACTCCGAGAATTCAGTTTCCTTGTCCTGTCTTGTTCCAAATCTATCTATAAGAAATATATGACATTTTTGAGACGTTATTTTCATTAAAAAATAATGCAATTTAAGTTGGGTTTCAATTTTCGCGAATTGATCTCGAACCTCGAAGTCCAAATCGAATCTCAGGCGCCAGATGGTAAACAAAATGACAAACGTATAAAAATCAATAAATTTTGGAACTCTTTGAAAGAGTTTAAAATTTACAATCTTTTTTGAACTTAGTCGCGTTTCATTTGAAAAATGATTTATTGAATAAAATTTAGTATTTGCGTCTGTAACAAACTTCTCGATATTATCACTTTTTACCCGAAAAGCATACTAATTTTGCCGTTGGTTCTTTTATCCGTGTATATCTTTTCTATAAGATAGAATCGACAGGTTTGCTTTTATCAAGTCACCTAATGAACTTGTGCCGCGGACAAACGCCAAACAAATTTTTCATTGTCCTGAGCTTTTCCTTTTTGAAGAATCACCGTGGGTCGAGTCTGTTTTCTCTTGCGGGCTCGTTGCAATCGCCGTCGAGCCTATATATATATATATATCAGACGCTAACGAACTCGCGCGCTTGCTGAATTCCAAAGTGGCCGCAGCGTCCACAGGTTTCTTTTTTTTCGGCCCTCCTACGCCCAGATTGTTGCACGCTTTTGCAAAGCACAAGCATGGTGTACACGTCGAATAGGCCTTTTCTGCTCAATATCCGTTATCGCAGGGCTAAGCTTCGGTGAAGACATCAGGTGGAACAGGTAATCATGAGTGCGGTTTGATTAGTGTCGTGTATGTTCAGGGTTCTATTTTGGTCTTTTTAAATATTAAGAGGATTCAGTGACAGTATTTGCGCGTGTGCATGTATAGGTACGTGTGCGTTGGCCTGCGCGAGTAGTATATATCCCAATCAAATGTTAACGACGTTAAGTATCTAAATAATTCAAAGCTCCATCTATTATAAAGTATATACGGTCTGAATAATTTATGACCGTATATGCGGTTCATATACACACGTCGGAAATAAACGGTTACACGCGGGTATAAAATTGCAATAGTAAACATTATTAATGACTTTTTATAGCCACGACGGAAGTACAAAAATACTCTCTCCTCAATATTTCACCTTCTTCCCACTTCATTAATTTAAAAATAACAGTCTGGCAGCATACATATTCGGGCAGCTATGAGTGCACGCTCCGTTATCCGACGCCATCGCTAAAGTTCATCGACTTCCACACGTACGACCTCGCCTCAGCTCCTCTTCGTTTTCCAGTCTGATGCGGCTTTTTTCGTGGCGCTCTTTTCATTTCCGCGCGCACATTGTCTGCGCAGACTTTTCTCGAACGTGTATATATATATATACGTGGCGCACACACCTACAGTAGTACACCGCGCGCTTATTTATTAAGGACTCGTGCGCGCCTGCGGCTAGCAGCGTTGCTTATCTTGAAAGAGTCTACCCTCTCCGAATTAGGGGATATTTTTCTAGCTGGGGCGCACGTATATTACGGTTATTGAATTTCTTATTTATGAAAGACGGCGCAGATGGAGTACGTACGAATGACGAGGGGGTGATATGGCTTGTTGAATGTTAATTGAAGTTTATGGGGATGAATTTTGAAGTCTGTTTGATTTATTAAAGATTTATTGACGGTTGATTTATGCGAAGGCGCGGCATAAAACATATATGACAATTTTTCGTTTTACGTTGAATATGGGCTTCATTCGGTTTAATATGAATTTATGATGAAATATAAAAATTATATAACTCGCTCAAATTGGTGTAGTTTTGGTGTAACCCGTAATATTAGCGCATGGCTTTAGCTGTCGTTGATAAAAGTTTAGAGAAAAAGAATAAATTTTGCATATAAATGAAAATTATTGCACTTTGAAAGTTCATTTCCAGCAGAGTTTATTGTTTTCCAAAGAAATGAAAAAGTAACTTTTATACGAGCCTCGAGCGCTGTCTTCTCATTCGCAGGTAGAGACTCGAGCGGCGACACGACGGACTACAGCTTCCTGGTGGCCTGCTTCGCTGGCGGCGTCACCGCCATCTGCATAGTCATCGTGGGCGTTACGTTGACGTTGTATCGACGCAGGCACCCGCACCAGTCGACCAAGACGCAGACGCACGTGGTGCATTACGCTAATTCCTCGGCCGCTGTCTCTGGAAGCGGCGCTGACGTGCTGACCGGCGGTAGTGGCAATTCGGCGTATCACGAGGACCGGCAACTCATCCAGCAGCACCAGATACAACTGGCCCAGTACACGGTGAGTTTCGGATTACTGCTCTCATTGTTTTTTAAGAGAAAATACTTAGATTCTATAAGTATATTGTTGCAAATTGTTATTGTGAAAGGGATAATTTTGAAATGAAGTTTTGTAAATATATGAAAATTGTAAGATTCTCAGAGCGTGGCGTATCCGCGCAAACGCGTAGACGTGTATGGCCTTCAGCTAGTGTTTACCTCATAAGGCTGTTAGATATCGGATTGGGCGTTAAGTTCTTATGATCGATCATGCGCAAGTGTACGTCATTTCAGTTACTTGGGAGCCGCTTCAGTTAGAGAGTCCAGTCTATGATATAAAAAGCTAAATTATTGATTACAAAAAATGTCGCAGGAAAAAAGCGGGTGAAAGAATTGAAAATGGATTCGCGATGAATCGACACTCGGATCTTTGCTTTTATCGAAAACAATTGCAAGCTTGCCGCAGTAGAAATTGACACGTGGAGAGACGAGCTTTATAGGGAAAGCTCGCTTCGAGAGTTTTCTCTTCTTGCCTTCCAAAATAAAGATTTTTATATAAATTCAGCAAGAATTTTCTAATCATTATAAATATATTTAAATTTTTTACAGCATTTATCTATAGTTTGTGACTAGCAATTGATTATCAATATTATCTATTAGGGATTCTACCCTACTAAATAAATGTTTAATTTCTGCAATATTTGATTAAACATTAAAATTTGCATCTCAAGAAATAAGTAAATAATTAACTATCAATCGTTAATCATTTTCATTCTGAATTTCCCTTAACTTTCCAGCAAAAGCTGGTACAATGAGCAGTAATATTTTGTAGGATGTAAATTTTCAAAAACATTTTTCCCATACTTTGTTTGCCCCATCACCGTTTTATTTTCGCTTGAAAGACACTGTGCACGATTTTCTTTCACCGCAGGCGAGGCAGGAGTACGAGTTCCATCAGCGGGCGCTCAACCCGCTGAAGGAGTCGTCAACTGGGACGATAGCTGGCGCACATCATCCACTGGACGTGTTCGCGCGGACAACGTCGGCAGCAACGTCGACCACATTAACGACCATGAGTTCGGCGTCGGCGTCGCGCGGCGAGCTCATCGGTGACGGAGCGGAGGACGACCCGGACGTTATACCCTCGAGTCAGTCCAAACCCGAGAGGCGACTCGTCGATACGTTCGAGCCGAACTATGCGTCCAAACCCGAACGTATCAAAGAATTCGAGGAGCCCGGCAGCTATCATCAATATCCCTATCCTTACCCACAGCAGCAGCAGCAATCGCAGCAGCAGCAGCATCAACCTCAGAAAAAAGATAGCTGGCTACAGCAGAATGGCGGCTGTCAGATCGTCGAAAGCTTTCCCCCTGAGCAGCAGCAGCAGCAACAGCAGCTGGCGGTGGCGGTGGCGGCGGCGGCGGTCCCGGTGACGGCGGGGAGTCCAACGACGAGGCCGAGCACGCTGCCCGTTCACCGGACACACGACATCTACACAAGAAGCCTTCGCGTTCAAGAAAGCTGTATATAATGATGCCGGAAAGCTGTTCGATGCGAGTGCGCGTGGGGTGGATGGAAAAGAGGGACTAGATGCTAAGGCGATTTTCACTTCTTATTACTTCTTTTATCTGGATCGCGATGATGTATGTGTATGTAAGAGTAAGAGAGAGGGAGAAAGTGAGAGAGAGAGAATGTGCGTGTGTATGAGAGAGGGAGACGATGACGATTATTATCGGTGTTTGTACATATAGACAATAAAAGGAAAATCTCGTTTTTAATACCCTGACGGATTATTATTAGCTTCCTTCTCTTCCATTTGTTTCGAGAATTACTGAGCCTTCTTTATTCTGTCAGAATTACTTTTTCCCTTAAATAGTCTGCAACTTATATAATGTTTTCTCTTTTATTTTCACATTATCCCAATTTCATCAGAAAATTTCATTAGTTTCATTTTATCTGCAAAATTAACGAACATTAATCATTTTGCCAATCAAGTATGGTTTCATTCAACGTCTGGATATCTACAGCAATCAGTTAAGTAATTAAGGTAAGATTCTTCAGTTTTTAATCTTAGAAAATATCTTTCAACCGTTATGTATATGAATCCAAATAGCTGTACTGGCAGAGATTAAACTTAAATTTTCATGAAAATTACTTTTACATTACAATATGTAGATCGATAATTATTTTATAAATTTAATAATTTACTTAATTTCATTTAATTATCAAATTTCATTATCCAACTCGAATTCTTCAAAATTATGATTTAATTTAATAACTTTTTTATGCGGATATTTAAAGATTAATTAGATTATTCAACATAATAATATTGTAATTATTATATGATTTTAATTTGATATCTTTCTGTGCTAAAAGTAATTAATTTTACAATGATATAATAACGATCTTCCTAATGTAGTACCTTTCTGTCATGAATTGCTCAAGCAACTGAAAAGTTAACTTCTGAATTATTTATGAGGGAAAACACATTAATTAATACGAAAATCGTCAAATCAACGTCGAGTTCAATTGTGGCTGTTGTTTACAGCACTAATGTACATTTCAAAATGTCAGAGACTGCAAACCTCATTATGAACCAGTAATAAATCAGTCAATCGTCGATAATTAAATCAATTATCAAACATTACTTTGTGCGTATACATACAGAGCTCTGGAAAAAACGGTGACTACATGTTTACGTTTAATTTCTGAAATATAAATATTATTATAAAAAGTTATTTTTATTATAAAAACATATGCTCTGCGAAAAGAAACATGAGAAATTGACTTATGTAATATATATTTAAAAAAAAACAAATAATATACAAAATATATTTGTTCGTATAATTAGTAAAAGTGTGATAATGTTAATGTACAAAACATCAAAATTTTAAATTTACTTATTTAAATCTAGTTTTCACAGTAGATACACTGAAAGACAGTTACGCCGATTTGGGATAGCTGCTGCCCCAAACTGAGAGCGCTGCCGTCACACTACGAGTTCAGCGTGAGTCGCGCTAAAAGTCTATCAGTGTATACTTAAATATGAAGCAACGCAAAACAGATAATATTTTCATTTGGTCTATTCTTTATAAACAATTTCTCCAAATACGTCATATTGGCTCCAGTTAAAATGTATTCGTATTTATTAAAATTACACCACCCCTTTCATCATCCATCAACCGAAAAATCAAATTTTTCCATTAACCTTATTCATTTAGCACTTTATTTAGTCTAGAAGCAATCAATCCCCGAAGAAAAATCCAGCCGTTTCATCTGTCGGAGTGAGCTATATCTAGCTAGCACTCGCGTAGTGGCCGTACAAAAAGCGCACTATGGGGATGTGGGGGGCAATCCATTGGAAATATTAAAAAGAATCACTGGAATGCTACTGCTGCCTTCTTTGAAGATTGATAAGCCGGGGCTAACGAGGTGGGCGCGCGGGGCCATCAGGTCAGTGAAGATTCGATTCGATTTCGCGTTAGATAAAAGGCGGCCCGTGGGTGCACGAGAAAGCACGAGCGGGCGTTTTTGTTGTATCGAGGAATGAAATGGCTCTGCGATAACGACTTGACAATAACGATAAATCACACCGTTAGGGGGATGTATACTCTGCTGGCTGCTGTTGTTGGTGCTGCTGCTGTTGCTGCTGCTGCCGCCGTCCGAGCGATCGATTTTTGGAATTGCACCGAGAGGCGTGTGCGGAAATAAACTGCCGGCGATCGCGCGGGCTGAGCGCGTGAGGGAGAGATCCTAGGAAGATGGAGGAAGGAGGGCTTTTCTTTTTGCAGATTTTCTCAATCCATCCGTCGATGCATCGCCGGTGAGAAAGAAAAGGCACGATACGATGCACGGCTGCTCACTCGAAAATAAGCTGTCGTTGCACGGATTTCCACAGCGAATGCTTCTTATTATTTCTCAGAATAGTGATAGTGCTGATGTGTTCTGTGCTTCTGACATTTCCAATGTGAACTATAAAAAGAAATATATTAATGCGTAGCTTAATAATTAAAAGGTTATGCGATATATAATCTGGGAATGCGATGAAACGTGAAGTAAAACAAGGCAAGTTTTTTTTGTATATATAGATCAGAGAATCTAAATAAAGTTGAACTGTTGAGAAATAAATACAGTAAATTTATCTTTTATTGATTTCTGAACATTGCTGTCGCTTACTAATACCATTTATGTTATATATAAAATATGAATCACAAAAATATTTTATAATTAATGAGAGCATTATGTCACAACGTATAAAATAAATTCTATAAAAACTTCAACAGCTTTTCAGAAAAGCACTGAGATTCCAGATAAATATAGAATTCAAAGTGTCTTTCAAGAATTTTATCCTTGGAAAAATATGGTTTATTGTATAGTTTGAAGAACGTTCCTTAAAAAATATACGTAATAATATAATGCATTTAGATTAGATACGTTTTACAAAACTATTTATTTTGCTACTAGACAAATAAACTTCTATTCTATTCTATTCTAAAAACACGTATTTTGAATCATTTTATGCAAAAGAATCAATGAACTAAAGAATCATCATAATAGCGCCTTCTTCGGAACTCGCGCCGAGATAGCGCTTTCTTCCTCTCAGCTGTCGATATGTCATTAGAGTTTACACAAACAATCAAGTTTTGTTTATTTCTTAAAAAAATCGATTTCTTTATGCTTAAACTATAGAAGAAAAACATTTATTACGATATTTCTCTCTCCGTTTTGAGATGTAATCTATGAACAAAAATCACGTTTTCATTGATAACTAAGGACTGACTATAGCTATGAAGACTAATTTTGTTTATATTCGTCATAAATATGTCAAGTCCAGGAGTTGAATAAGTAATATTTTTAATTGTTATTGAAATCTATTATTCTTATCCTTTGTTGTGGGTAGTGACAAAATTGAATTCACTCGTTTGTATCGAACTGATCTTTATTGAATGTATCATTCCAGATTGATACACTTGTAATTTGTATAAATTACTTTCATTGATTTATAACTGAACAATGAAATTGTATGGACATCACGATAACTTGCGCACAATGAGATATGTCGGCACGCGGGCACACACGCACGCACGCACACACACATACACACACATGTCCTACAAAACAATCTTAGCGCATAAATTCTAGAACTATTTTTCATTATCACTAAGCTTCCTCTACTAAGAAATAAGATATTGAAACAGAGAATGATTAAAAATAATTAAAATTGAAAAATGAACGATGTTGCTAACATAAGACAAAGCTGAATTATTTCTTTAAATAAACTATGAAAATGGAAGCCATATTTAGGATGAAAAATCAATATTCGAATGATGAGATCTATGAGTTGAATTTTCATCGTAGGCACTGCGGTATATATCGGAGGGGACATCGGTACATATTCCATATCAAATTGTTTAGCACATTTGGTTATCGACAGTTACACAAGGTAGAGTTAGTTTCGCAAAAAAGCATGTTAGACAGCAAGGTTCCATGGGATCCTCTTTTTTTTAATAGACTTTGGAAGGCCTTTCGAGCCCAATGAAGTTATCAAAAGGGATAAATGGTTCACTGGGAGTCGGGTTTTGTGGCAGAGCAGAGTCTATTTTCTCTAGGATATAGCGATGCTAACGAACCACCGGTGCAAAAGGAGTTATATTTGCACCCAGCTCTTTTAAATAATAAAAAATAAGTGAAAATTCTCTGACTGATGTCAGTGACGGTTTAACATAAAAGATGAAACACACTCGTCATGTATCGCGTTTTCTATACAACGCGAAAAATTCTGTCGGTAATGATAACATGAAGAGGTCGCTTGCCTTAGCACTCTATTCCTATATATTCCTCCGTATAATATAAAGAAAATTTATTCCTTGAGATAGGGAAAGAAAAAAAGTATCTATAGAAAAAGCGAAATCTAGAAAACTCGATTTGTAAGTTCTCTCACTACTTTCTCGTGAGGCAGAGTACACAGCAAAGATGGTTGTATACTTAACTGCTTTGATCTCGATTCTTTGATGTCATCCACGCTATATAACCTCAGAAGAGAGGGAAATAAAATGCAGAAATTCGAAATAATTGCAGTCTGAAGTATCAGGTATGTACCAAATGATACATGATATTAAATATTTTTGCAAGAGTATGAATAACATTTGATTGTATTAAGCACCTTTTTTTCTTTTTATTTTTTTTTTAATTGAGACTTCAATATAACAACTTTTTTAAGAGACAACAAATTTTCAAGAGACAAATTATTTATTTCTGGCATACTAACAATACATCATATATAATAAATTTCATCTTTTTTTATAAATTTCCATTTCATAAAATTTTGTTTTCTCAAAGAGGCTCAGGAGCAATAACAAATTTTTGAAACAAAAAATACTTTAATAATTAGTAATTTCAAATAAATACATTAAGCTATTCTTGAGAAATAACAATTTAAAAAATCTTAATAAAATATTACCATAAATATCTATGGATTTAAAAGACCATTTAAAATCATATTACTGCTCTTACTAAAACTATCTTATTTAGAAATTTTTTTGAAAATTCGTGCTATACGTTATTTTCTTGAAAACACGTTCGGTTTCCATTTTCACCGCCCAGATAGCTTTTTAATGTCTCACTTAAATCTTAAAGGAAGATCTCCCCAAAAAAGCTGGTAGCAGAAACCACGCCAGATATTTATAGATATCTATAGATAACCGGCTATCACGTCTGGCAGACAGTTCGATATTACCGAGGCGGATGGTCGGTGGATGCACGCACGCCCAGATAGATACTTAGATAGACGGATAGATGGACACGTACCAAGAGCCAGCTGGCCGTAGATACAGGTCGTCTTCTTGCACGCGCACACCTCCATAGGGGAAGAATCCGATCACTGCACGTACACTCGACGAGGAAGAGAAGATTTTGTCGAGAAGAGAGAGGGGGAGAGCGAGAGACAGAGAGAAAGAGAGAGAAGGCGTCGAGGGCTTTATCACAGCGAAGGACGTTGCAACCGGTTGATCCTTTCGGGCCGTGCGAGGAAAATATTCTGGGTTTTACGAGGGGCGATCAAAGTACTTCCTATCCAGTTTACTTTATCGGTGATGCCTCGCGAGTACCCTCGCTCTTTTCGTGGACTCTCGCGGGCTGCCCTCGTGTTGTTTTCGACTCGCGAGCGCAATTTATGAGGTTCGCTGAGACAGGCGTGTGTTACACGATCGGGCGAGTGAGGGCAAAGGGGGAGAAAAGGCTGATGGCAAGGAGACGAGCGAAGAGAGTTCGAGCCTCGTAAAGTCCGGGGTAGCCAAACGCGTTGAATTGAGTTTGTTTATTTTTTTTTTATAAATTTATATTTATACGATTTATTATGCATTATGGTAGTTATATAATTGCAAGATACAGACCTTGTAGAAAATAATTTTTATTTTACTTGTATAAGATCTGATAATGTGAGGGATTATAATAAATGTCAAACATGTAGAATTAACAAACTGGAAACAAATATTTAAATCCAAAATTATATAATTGTAAATGAAGGTATTAAAAGTTCATTAAAGAAATAGTCATACAATGTTTTGAATTTTTGGTTTGTATCTTGGGTAGGCATTTTTAAAATATTTGTTGCTCAATATAAAATACAGTATTACCATTTTTTGAATAGGGTAAACGCACCGGCTATCGGCCATCTAATTTAATTGTCAGCGACTTTTTCTTTCACGATTCTCAGTTGAAATAAATAAACGATTTTATACTTTATCGCAGTGAACTCGAAGTAAATAACCTCTATTTTACTTTACGATGTATTAGTTTAGCGAATTTTATTTTTGTGTAACCGTTAGGTCCAACACCTAGGGTATGGCAAAACCCTAGTGCCACCACCCTAGAACAATATTTCTACCTATAGCGCAATTCAATAATTACTTGATCCACTCTCAAAAGAATGATAGTTGGATGTTGTGAAGCATTTAAAGATCGATTTTGATTTGTCTGTACGGAATAGGCGCGAAGATCCGCTACGTCCGCTACATTTCAATTTTTTAAATAGAATTTTTATTCTTAACTATTTCCCCCTTTGGGCATACCAAATAAATATATTATTATTATTATTATTATTATTTAAAACTGAATAATTAAATTAATACGCGCGTAGCGCGTTTAGATTTTGCTAGTTGTTTATATTCCTGGTATTCTGCAGTATATTATACCTCCTTCATCTCCAGTGACTTAAATTAAACGTGTATGAAATTTAAACTTTGTTCTACAAAATGGTGAAGATATAATTAGTGCTCATTGAATGAATTGTGTAACTCTGTCGATATCAGAATGATTAATAAACAGTTTTGATTATTGTTTGAACCACAGGAATGAATTCGCAGTTATATCGCAGTAGCGCATGCTATTGGGCCAAATATCTGTAACTACGTATCGAAATAGAATATCGCCAAATTATTGCATTTGATAAAGGTTATTAGATTTAATTAAATTCAGTAAGAATTCTTCATGCGTGCTGAGCTATAGAGTAAAATGAAAAAAAGGCCATAGCAGTGGGGACGAGGCCTGTTAGCTCGTTCATGTTGTTGAATGCCGCGATTCATTATCTATTATTCTTTGTCTTTCATATCGATTCTCCAGCGCCATCGCTACTGCTGTTCATTCATATATATGGGCATATCTCTAGAACTTTTGACTATAAAGAAGATGATTTTTTCAAGTAATTTATTGCTGCTATTAAAAT
>UXGD01001643.1:0-32558 GCA_900474315.1 Torymus auratus
GAACATTGAAACCCATCTTTCTCGGAAACTCAAAAAGTGGACTTATGTCGTTATGCCTCGAACCCACAGATATATATCCACCTGCACAGAACAAGTAATTTTTTCACCATCATTCACATTCTCCTTAGACCTAATTCTCAAAAATTCCGTCGATAATTGCAACTCTTCGCAACAACCAATTCAAAATCCCTCGTTCACCTCTTCACATCATACACACAGGTATCGGGGGCGGTCTCTCCACAACACCGGGGATAATCCTCGTCTCGCAGTACTTCGACACCCATCGGGCACTGGCGAACGGGATCTGTGTGTCTGGCACGGCGGCCGGTAGCTTCGTCTTTCCCATGCTGATCGAGTACCTGATCGCAAATTTCGGCTTCCACGGTACCCTTCTCATCCTTGGTGGCTGCATGCTCCACGTGTGCGCGAGTGCCAGCTTGTATCGGCCTCTCGAGGAGAACTACGAGGACTCGGAAGAGGAGGAGGAGAAACGCGAGAAGCAGGTGCCTGAGATGGTGACAACGCCCGAGGCGAGCAAGAGGCAGAAGCTCGAGATGCTGTTCGCCCACGATGAGACGGCCAAGAATAATATGCTGAACGAGATGTTTCATCAGAATGTCCATGTCAATGGTGAGTTTGTCATTTTAGATTCTGAGAAAATTGTTTAGAAGGTATACGTATAGTAATGCTTTTGGTACATAATTTACCTTATGTCTATGTTTAACGGTATATAGGTATGGATCAGAATCGGTATTAAGAATCTTATCAAATTTAAAATTCAGCTTGAATTAATAATTTTTAAAACCATTACAATTTACCGTTGGAATTAAAAATTTTCATCCCTTCAACATTTTATGCTTCGAAAAACGACAAAGATAATATTTATGAATGTAAAGTGGACGTCGCTTACAAACCCTCTCCGTCATCTTATACTTGGCAGTAAATTAAGCGGTATAAGACTGCGTAAACCGTTACAATACCTGTCCTTCTCTGAACGTGACAACGAGAAAAACGAGAATTTAATTGAATTTTAATTCTGCCAACGCCACTTCTTCGGCGACTCGCGTGTCGTAATCGTATTTCAATATCAATTCCAGAGCTGGCAATCGAGCTGACTGACAGCGAGGAGGAGAAGGATATCATGGGTGAGACCGTCCATATGAAACCCATCTCCAAGATCCGTAGCTCGAGTATACTGCATAGCTGCGAGGACCTGTCTACCGATTCCACCTGCTTCTATAAGTCGCGCTCTTCTCAAAGGTCTATATTTTCTATTTTGTCATCGTTTTATAATTTTTTTATTCTATTTATAAAACTATCTTTTAAAAAAGATGTATACAGGAACTAGATTTTTTCAGTATTTTCATAATAAAACAAATTAGAAAATATTGTTGTTACTTTATAGTATTTACTATAAAGTATGCTGAAATTTTGTAAGATTTTGTTGATTTTAATACAAAGTTTGTTTTTTTTTTTTTTACAAATTGCCTATCCGCAATCAAATAATCAATTTTATAGTTGCTATATAGGCTCAATAGATATATCTAGGAATCGACCAATCTATAAATGTAATTTTTATTAACTATACAACTCTGGCAAAAAACAAGCTATTTATATTTGACGGATAGAAAATAATTTTTACGAAGCAAATCGCATATCATCCAATTTACTTAATTCATTCAGTTCTTAATAGATGATATCAAATATACAAATAAAAAATGTTCAACCCAATAACGCAACCCAAGCCAAAATAAAGTTCTAACATATCTCCCCCCACCAAACCCCAACCCCGTAGATCCCTGCGCTCGTCAGCCCTGCAGGTCTGTCCGGGCGGCCGCGACAGCTACGGCGACACATCGACGCCCAACGCCCTCATCATCCAGCGTTCGGCTCAGCAGCTTCATCATCCCAATCATCCGCCCATGACGACGAACCTCACAGCCGAGCAATCTGCCTCCAAGGAATCCCTACCTCAGCGCATCACGCGTTACATCGAGCTCAGTCTACTTCGAGAGCCGCGTTTCATCATGATGTGCCTGTCAGTCACCCTCATGTCCACCGGCAGTCCCTACATGCTCTACTACTTGCCGGCGTATGTGCACTCGAGAGGTTACACAAAATCGGAGGCTGGATACTTGGTGGCGATATCGGCAGCCCTTGATCTCTGCGGCAGACTCGGCTTGGGATGGTTGTCTGATCTGCAGCTGTTTGATAGGAGGAAAGGATACATCGGAAGGTTAGTATTATTGTTGTTGTATGCTTTTTTGGGAGTAGTATAGTTTGAGAGGTCTAAGGGTTTAAGTATACGTAGAGTGGAAGGAATCGGTCATTACGATGTAACTTTGGTCCGATTCCGCTGATAGAATCAATAATTTGTGAAAGATTTTTTGTCGGTTTTACGTAGGACCAGCTTTTGTATTGTATAAGAGTATAATATAGCTTGCTTGGATTTTAAAATTATTATTATCGTATATAGTGTTTTTGGGAGTATAGTAGTAGTTAGAGAGGTGTGACGGTTCAAGTTATACGTATAAGAGTGACATGAATCGGTCATTATGATGTAACTTTGGTACGATTCTGTTAATAGAGACAATGATTTGTGAAAGATTTTTCTTTATCAGCTTTTGTATTGTATAAAAGTACGGAATAACTGGCTTAGCTTTTAAAATTATTATTAGCGTATATAGATTATCACACTAACTTTGGTAATCTTAATAAGCTAGAATTTATTTACCAGGCTAGTGCAATGCTGACACTGGTACTCATACAGATGTCGGTACATCTTTCTAATCATACATAAATAAACGATTAACTGATCCAGGTAACGACTACCTTTTTCACACACAATCACTATCTTATATTACATCATGTGATATTACACACTGCAACATAAATTTTTTATTGATTGACTTTACCGTCAAAATGATCGTGCACAAACTCATTTTGGATTTATTATCGATGGAATTTACTTTCACTTTCAAATTACGTACACTGTAATTTCATTATTTATCAACAATTACAAAATTTTAATTCCAAATTGTAAGAAAATAACATTCTTTCATAAAGTTTAGTTCTTCATTAAGTTTCAACTTTTAAAATCTTAAATTTCTTGTAACAACTATTTTTTTAAATTACACATTCATTAAATCTTAAATTCATCATTTCAACAAATCCCACGTCTGTACATAAACATCCTCTTCGTCCAGCCGATCCACATCCCAAAAAAAACGAACAATCCAATAATATCTCGATTTCCTCTTATAGCATCGTCGGCGCGGGCGTAGCGGTCCTGGTGATCCCGCTCGCGCACTCGTTCTACGTGCTCGCCTGCTCGGTGGGGATGTACGGCTTGTGTCTCGGCTGCTGGTTCCTCCTGGTACCCGTCCTCCTTGCCGACCAATACGGTACCGACATGATATCCTCGAGCTACGGCCTCGTGCGCTTTTTCCAGAGCATCGGAGCTATCACCATACCGCCCCTAGCAGGTAAGACATGCTTATTCTACAGATTAAAAAGATTCTTTGTAAATTTTCTATGTATTTTGTCTCGTTTTGCGATTGGGCGGTCTGTAATGAAGTTTAAAGAATTAAGTGTCAAATAGGATTTAAGGACTCATCTTACTGAATCTTTCGTGATTTTAATTCGTTTGTTGAAACTCTGGAATCTGCCTGTTTGTACAGTCTAAAAACAACTGTGTAATATTATTACCAGTATCAAAGGTACTAATAATAAATACCACCTATTTTGAGAAGAGTAAATTTACTAAAATGTATACATAAAGTTTATACAATGAAACTATCTCATAATGTCTAGGTTTTTTTAGTGAAAATTTGAATCTTCTACTTACCTATTCACGTACAAATTTAAGAAATTTTATTTCCATTTTTATTAAAAACCTAGGAAAAACTATTAAAAATCTCAGGGGAATTCTTTGAAACATGCTGGAATTGTATATTCATAATATCCTCATTTTTCATTGTCAAGTTTGACATTTATCGTCATGTCTCGTTGAATTAATAAGAAATGACGGAAGAATGTGTAATCACAATCACTTAAAATAATGACTTCCTGAAAGTTTCGAACTTGCAAAATCTAATTTTATCTTCACTATAATCTACCTTTATACAGTTCGTGACTTTTAATAATCCTTCTCATTAAAAGTAAAAATGACAAAGCCGTTCAATTTTATAAAATTGAAACAATTTTTAATTGCTAAATATTAATACAACTCGTTTTATATATTCATCACAAAATAAATATCCATAAAGCACGCGATAATCGTTCTGTATTAGGAAATCATGCCACCGCCAATCGCACCATTAACGTTTCATTAACATCCGCGAATAGCCCGCTAAATATTCAAATTAGAAATGAGTTAATGGCCAGCAAAATTGGCTCCTCCCGCGAGCATTTTATGATTAATTGAGTGCGCCCAAAAGAGAGCCAACGTGTTCGTCGAGTCGACCGTAAAGTCAGCTGTTCGCCGCCAACCTTTTAAACATGTAATTAACTCGTGCTTGTAACAAGACGATTCCTCTACGATGTAAAAATAAACTCACTATATCCCTACCCATAAAAAATTTCTTTTCTCGGTATATATCCACGGCGGTAAAAAAGAAACCGCGACTGCATGAAAACTCCCAACTCGATAATTCACTCTTCGCCTCGTCTTTATTCCTCCCTCCTCCATCGATCCAATTAGCAAGCGCGCGGTTGCATGGAAGCGGAAGCATCGACGCTCGCAATGACGAAATCCGCGCGCAGAGCCGAAGACGTACATTATATAAATAGCTACGAAACGCGCGCGCGCGCGACTGCCAAGAGCTCCTCCTCGGGACACGAGAATGAGAGAAAGGGGAGAGGAAGACAGAGATGCAATATACGCCCCGCGGGGGACTCGCGTTTGGTCACGAAGGCTGTTATATACTTTGGATATATACGAAATACAGTCGTAATTAAAATGCAGTTACAAAGTTCCGTCGTTATCGTCATTATTATAAGTACACTGTTGATTCGTTTTTCCTCGGCGATCGAGCGTGCCCGCGGCCTGGAAGTTTAATGAGCGAATTTATAGAGTATAATAGTAGGACTGTATTTAAGTGATTCGTGGTATGGCGAAATGCACGAAATGTGCTTTTGATTTCGGTACGCGGTGACATCGCTCGTTGTGACGATTTACTGGAAAGTTTAGCAAATCGTTGGTATAAGAAAAAGTCGCACGATTATTTTAGGAAACGATAATAGTTTTTATATAACGGAAACAATTGAGATTCATTACAGTATATAGTACATATAAGGGATGTTTGTATTTGATGCTTTATCGGATAATGGACAGTGCCCATGAAGTCACCGTCTATTTTGGGTTATATAGTTTTAGTAGGAAATCAACTTACGTAGGTAGCTTCTAAATATAATATCGGGCACAAAGATCCTAGAGATAAATATTTATCGATTATTGCGCACGAAAATATAGGGTATTCTTATCCTACAGCTCCATTTATTTTTTACGGATAATAGCATACAGTATAGCTTATAATGTTTGCTTCGAGAAACCTTAAAATTTATTCATTAATATAATAATAAACAAACCCAAATCTAACAATAATCAAACATACTAAACACTTTCAACCCTATTTTCCTCTAATCAACCAAACAGACATCCACGGCGCAAATTCGAATCGACATACATCCAGTTTACTTATGCTCTCCTAGTAAATGCTCAACTGCGCGCGCGTGCGCGTAAATCCGCGCGTATAGTCCCATCTCTCAGGCAATCCTCTTACGCTAAACTCTCGAACTACGCGTCGATCTCTGACGTATCTGCTGAGTAGAGTTGCAGATCCATCGTACAACGTAATACTGACCGAGTAACTTTATATACATCACTGATAACACGTGCAGTGTCGCGTTATCACCCGAGGATGTACAATATAACGTGCAAGGTCAAAGTTTACACGATCCCACTGCCAAGGGAGTGTCCCATGGCAGCGCGCGTGGCGGGGGTGTATGTGTGCACGAAGGATCCTAACGCGACGGCGGGTAAACAGCTTGATAAATTGCGAGATCGATAAATAAGAGAGGGGGGGAGGACTCCAGCTGAGGGTTATATAGACACGAGGTTTGCTAGATGTCAGTTGGTATATGAGGGAAAAGTGGCCTCTGGAGGAAGGCTTTTGTTGTGCCGCGCCGGTGCGCTGCGGCTTTTGTGCGGATCGCGGGTGTATATTATTGGAAAAAGGTTTACGGGGGCTATTGTGTGATGGGCAGGATATTAAATATTAAATTATTAAATTTACCGGATTGCCGAGCCGGAAGGAAGTTTTGTTTGCAGGCAAACTTATCGAATTGAAATTTTGATGGAGTTAATATTGTTGTTGTGCTGGATGGTTACGGAAACTATATATTAATTTAACGTATATCATTTCATAAAGAGAAGTTTTGTTCTTCGGTATATTGAGAAAAATGACGGTTTCTTAATAATTCAACTTAATGTTTCAACATTTCCTGAACAAATTAATAACAATTTTATTTTGCACATTTATAATTATCTTTCGTAGATTTAATGTTACTCACATTATACACTTCACTATAATGGTTATCCGAAAATTTCAGTCTAGTTATGTTGTTATAACTCTATTATTATAAAAATTAATTATCATGATAAAAGTTATCATCGTTCAATTCCTTTCGAGATTTTTAGCATTTATATTAAAGAATGTTGCCTTTCGTTTAACCCTAGATTGTAATAAGATTACTGACTATTCTCCTGTGAAATCAAACTTGATACATCGATCCTAAAACTAATTTCTATACCCCTCATAAAGTCACCCCTACTTCCGAAAATTCAATAGCAATCATCACGCCGAGCCTATAATTTCAGAGTAAAAATCCTTAATCACCCAATCACCAGTACACTGACCCCACCCAGCCTTTTCCAATTTTCACGAAACCCATATCCAACCGTCTCTCTCTGAACTCCCTAACCTACTCGCTACCTCGCGGCGCTTGTATACCCGGAAGCCCGCGTGCCCGCGGAGGCTATTCACCCGCGCGTGACACGCGCGAACACCTATACAAGCTTATTCCTCTCTGTGTACCTGCGGTGCATGTAAATATCGATTCGCACGGACGTACGGACGCGACGCGCGTGACAATTATATACATGCCGACGACGTATGTATTATACGGTCCATTGTCCGAGTCCTACAAGAAGATGATATGTATGCACGTATGTTGTATGCGCGTAGGCAGCGAGAATTTTGATTACGGGGGAGGGTGAGGGAGGAGGTTTGTTTTTGTGCTGAGGAGGTTGGCATTGGCAGTTGCAAAAGGGGGAAGGAAGATGTTTCGGTTTCAGGGTTTTTTTAGAGAGGAGAGAGTGGGTGGGATCTATAGCTGTTTTTGTTTAAGAATTTGATTAACGGTGGTTGCACTGCTGATTTTGGGAAAACAGCTTGGACATTGATTTATAAGAATACAAAAACAAGGAAATAGTTAAGAAAGATTAAGATTAAGATTAGTTAGAAAGATTGTTTTTTGTATTTTATTGATTAAACGTAGGAAAAAATTTAACATTTGAGTATGGAAATAGAATGTTGGTCGTTTCCTTCTTGTTGATCTTTCAGAGTGTATTATAGATGACAATTTTATTTAAATTTTAAGTAATTGTCATTGGCGTTTATCAGCTACTTTAATGTTTATATAAACATCCAATGAAAAAAAAAAATATCGAAGGTACTTCTCAGAATTTTATCGAGGAAATTCGGTATAGTACAAAAATAAGCTTGAAAAATATATCCTTTTCACGGAAAAATTTTTCACCATGAAGTATATCGAAATTAAGGTCTTAATTTTTAAAGAAATTACGAACAACATATTCCGAAGCCTATATAACTAAATTACTTTCTAATTCAGAAAAGTCACATGCGCCGCAAAAAAGGGCTTCACGCATCGATCATACCTCGACTATATGTACCTTCATTACACGCGCACTTCTCGCCAACCGCAAACAACCCGTTTCCTCTTTTACCCTGACAAACAGTCCTTGACAGTCGAACAAAGTCTCCGGACAAACCTCTATCCAACAGAAAAAAAGCCTCCCTGTTCAAACCTTACAAATTACCATTTCTCCTCTCACCCTTGTTTCTAAGAACTTCAATTATCCGATACACGCGCCAACCGTGGTACTAAGCACATATCCGCATCCGCGATTGATCCCCGCCGCGGGAAATTCGATTAGAAAAAAAAAAGGGAAAAGAAGGTACCGACTGCTCGCAACGATGTTAGCCAGCGCGCATCGATCGCATCACGTGCGAGACATCGTGGCGACGATATATAAATATATCCGCTGGGTGATGGGTTATAGAGCCGGCGCGTCATCGGAGTTCAAGGTGATGATCCTACACTCGTGCGTCGGCTAATTAGGCTCGATTGAATTGTCTTATTAAAGCGCGCGGGCGGAGAGGGATGAGTGTATAGGGTTAATGAAGCTGTGGCGCAAGCGCGCGTGGGCTGTAGGTAATGCATTTTTCGCGTGTAAAAGCGCGAATACGTAATCGATGGGAGAGCGGTGGATTATGTAAGGTTGAGTTGATTAGATTGTCGGCTTTTATTGAATTTTTCGCTTGGGCTAAGGGGATGAGGGACTAATTTCTACGAAATTAAAGGGAAGGTGTATATACCGGTGGTAGAGTTACGGTCTCTTGGGGAAGTTTTCAAATTAAATAAGTGTTGTTTTATCGTTGAAGGGTAAACGAGTAAATGAAAAAATAGTTAATACAAGTTTATGAAATGTTATATGATTGGGTTAAGAATTTCGTTTTAAAGGATTAAGTTTATTTTGTCTATAATACATGAAATGCATATTAAAAACGGAAATTTACATCGTACATTCAAAGTGCAAATATTTTTGTGAAGAAATTGTAAAACATTGAAATAGTTTAGATATAGAAAAAAAAAATCAAATACTTCGAAACTTTAAACTGGTAAATGAAACTACAGAGAAATTTCTATTTTTATGAAACACTATCAAATCCCAATGAAAATATTTAGTACTATCGTATTTTTATTCTCTTATATTTCTTTGCTTGTGCATAATTCAGATTTTTACATACTTCTGTATACGCTATAATACTTTTTTCTTTTTACTCTTACGTATAATTTTAGTTATTTCATTACTTTTTTCAACTCACACTTATTTAATATTCTTTGTATTTGAAAATTATATTAAATTACATTTACTCACCGCGTGGCTCTAAATAAAAAAAAAGTAAAAAATCGCCGATCCTAATTCAATTAGTACAAACCAAAGAAAAAAAATTTAATATACCAGTCGGTCGCTAATTGCAACTCAAACTCTGCCAATTCAGACGATCGTCTATACCGATTATAACCGTATATCACCTCCAATTCGCCGATAAGCCATCGCCTCACTTGACTCTCGCATATATATCTATATACCTCCGGGAATTCTCAGCCTCTCCTCCAATGTTTGACTTGCACTCCCCCGCGCCGTCTAATCGAAAGCTCAACGATCGCTCCCTTATACACCAGTTTTCTTAACCCAGAAATCCCCTTCTCCTCATACACGCGTGCGTGTCGTGGGCGCGTGTTTTTCTCCTCGTCGTCGGAGCAAACAATAATTGCGCGCTGGGCAATTAAATATCAGGCGGGAGCGAGAAAACAAGTCGGCCGCGAGACGCGCGCAATTTACACATTTTTCAATCGAGCTGATGAGTCTGATCCGCCGCGCACGGCGATGAAGCTGATGAAATGTTGATTTTCCTCGTGTCGTGTTGCGACGCTCTTATTATTTGCGAGAGCGCGTTTACAACCTGTTTACGCGTCTTTGTTTGTAATTGAACGGTATGATGTGTGTGCGATGTGTGGTAAGCGAACGAGGGGGGGTTTCGTTGTTATGTTGACTCGTTTGATAGTGCAGTGTTCTCTGAAAGGCACATGCAGACGTGTTTGGTCGGAGATGACTTGGGGATTGTGTCGTGGAGTCGCTACTGTATAGGTACGTGATCTTGTACGTTGAAATATGAAAGAGCTAATTGAGCAGGAATATAATGTACGGGAAACGATGTCATGGTCTTTAATTTAAAAGGAAATTTCTTTTTAAATTAAAAGGGAGATGAATATTCTTTTCATTTTAGTTCTCATCAGAGGCCTACAGCAGTATAATAAATATAGCATTCTCGCATGGTTTTGTGTTATGTTGATGTATTGTCTTACATGTCAAGATAACTGATTTGTATTAGAATAATCTTTTTATCCATTGTTTAAATGATTAGTGAGATATAAAAAATGAAGGTCGTTTACTTAACTGGTATATTCAAAGACGAATTTTTTCTAGGATAACATAATTTTTAACAAGTTTAAAATTCGAATGCTTTATTTTATATTGAAGTAATTCGGCCACACCTTATAGGCGAACAATTTTTTGTATGCTACTGCAAGTATGTCTAGAAAAACTGTTTTAGAGACATCAAAATATAGGAAGAAATAAATTCAGGAAACTCTAGGAGTGACATATTGATTTCACCCGAAGACAAATTGTAAATTGTAAAAAACAGCTTTTTTTACTATGCTCTGTCATGTTTAGTTATAATTAGTCCAATTTCATAAAAAAAAGTTTTTTTCATTTTATTTCAAGGAAAAATCGACAAAAATATATATATACATACATTAAAATACAATAGATTTTGTACTGGGAAAAAATATCTGACATTTCAAAAATTAAATTAGTCATTCTAATGTCCACTTTTTGAACATTTTTTCACATTTTCTGGCTACTAATATGCCTAATTAAGCTTTTCCATAAAGTTGGAATGTGGAAGTGTGTATGTGGCCAAATTAAGGTGTATGGCGAATAACCTCGAGTTACCTTATATAAGGGGATGTCGTAGCCATTATAGAAGGTCAGGTAACATAGTTAACGATGCACCTTAGTATTTTTTTCCTACCTTTTTCATTTTCAAATTTTCATCTATTATCTTTGTCACCCACTGCTCTCTAATTTATTATGAATAAAATATAATGAAAATCGTTAAAAAAAAGTAAAGATCGCATTGGAAAAATAATAAATACGACGTACGTACCTGTAATAGCTCCGACACTTCAACAGTATAAAGTGAGCAACCACCACTATACATCATAACTAATATCTCTAATGCGTCTAAATATAACGTCACATTATCTTAATTCAATCTGCACCGATATCGAACAACTTAAAAAACTGCTGTTTCTACTTTAAGGTTTGATGCGCGACGTGACAGGCAACTACAACAGCTGCTTCCTTTTCATGGGCACATGTATGTGCCTCGGCAGCCTGCCGCTCCTCATCATCAGCGATCCCAACACCAACAACAACAACAATAACGGTTCCAAGAACAACGCCGAGGCGAAGGAGGCCAAAAGTAAAAGCGACGGCAAGGATATTACCGTCGCCGTAACTCCGACGAAAGAAGCGATTTAAGCGTTTTTCGCCGGAAAAATTTTTTGTGTTCGAGGCTGTGATTCTGGTTGTTTCGAAGAAGGCTCAAATTAAATCAATGACGATTTGTGCTGAATATTCATTGAAAACCATTGTTTTGCAAAAGTGTCGTATTGTATGAGTCATAAACAATAGCCAGAATCGTAGGCCTCGGTGAAGTAAATTTACCTACTTCGTTTTGCAGTTACTGCAAATGTTTGTAATTGAGCTCTTGATTACTATACTGTTGTTTGACCAGTAACTTATGTTACGATGAATCCTATATGACTTGATTCAGATACTAATCGAAAAGCACTTTTGTAAGATTTGTCTTGCCGATAATTTTTTATGCAATCCTTGTAAACTGTTATTTTGTAAAAGACAAATCATTATTTTAATATTTAAACGATATAGCAGTAAGTAAGAGATGACTTGAATTGCAGATTTCACCGTTAAAAAAAAGTGAAAAAGAAACTAAATACGAGAAACTTTAAGTTTGATTTTTAAGAATAAATTTCATTAGGTATAACGTATCAAACTTGAAGTATCTTTAATTTATACTATACGTTACTAACTGATAAATAAGATATTCTCAACGAGTTGAATTTATTTATGCAGCCAAAACTTTATCCTAAGTATATAACTAAGTTCAAGTAAACGCTTATATTTTAATAGTTGGAAATCATATGCGTGTAGAACAAAGTAGTGTAGAAAAACTATGGCTTAATTTAATGGTGCTTACTTTATATCTACTCGTTTCTCTGTAAATAATTAATATAGTATATACAATCTAATTTAACGAGTACTATTTAGATAAACGTTTACTGGGATTTGGTATTGTCTTATTATAATGTCTTCTACTGATTTTATTCTCAATGTTTTATTGTACCATATCGTAGTGTCATAGAACAACTACAAAGTTCCGCAAACTATACGTATTCTGAGTGATTTGTTAATTATACTACACGGTGTCCTGTATTCGAACTTTCCGTATTATACACATTACTTGTAGAAGTTATAATTGAAACCGTTTAACGAGAAAGTTACGTAATGTTGTCGCCGGCTTTTTCTTGTCAAAGAGAAATAATCGCTGGATAAAAAAAAAGAGTTACCGAAATAAGTTACCAAAATGATTCGTTTTTTGGTAATGTCAATAGCCGTTGAAATTCATAGTTCTTAAGTGTTAACCGTTGCAAGACATACAGGAAGTTTATACTTGAACGGCTACGAGTCGTCAAAGTACTTACTAATGATAAAAAAAGAGAAATACGATCACGAAAATAATATTCGTCCAATGATTTTTCGAAGATGCAACTGCACTCGATCCACTGTTCAGATTGTTTTTCCTATAAACAAGACGAGAATAAAAATACTATATAGATAGAAATTTTCTTTAACAATAGATATTTATTATCCGTTGAAACGCGCCGAGGACGTACATATAATAATCCCCAATGCTGTGCTCCTTTTTGCCGCGGCGAACGACGGTAAGACTCACTTTTCCTCCGCTCACTACTGACTTTTTATTACCCGATCGAAGAAGAATCGCCTTCGCCGAGGTAAAAACGCGCGACTCCAACGAATAGGTTGAAGTAGAAAACAAAATCCCAAGAAAATACCTGTATAATTGCTCTCTCTCTCCCTCTCCACACACGTATGTAATTTCGCTTTTGAAGAATCCTGTATTTTTCCCGGGTGTACATTGTATACCTACTGCACATCACTCGGCGCGCGGAAAAACGATCGTAAACGATGGGCAATCATGAAAGAAAAAACTCTATATACGTCTGCGATGTGTTTGTTGCCCCCTGTCGTTGTTTTTTAACCGCCTAATCGTTAGTTGTGCTTGCGCATAATAGACACGTGTAACTATATTTATGTGAAAGCAAAACGGTAAAAGATGAAAAAAGATAGACTTTTCACACTTTACTGAAAGAGAGAAAGTAAATTATATATCTGTATCACACACATCATATACCTGTGTTGTGTTTCTTTTTTCGATGAGAGAATATAAGCAGAGAAGAGTTTATTCTCATTAAATCGCGTTTTTCGATCCTATAGTTTTATTCTATAATCTCTCCCTTTAAACTACACAAGAAGACAAAACTCAGTATAGACGACTGCCGATCAATCAAATATATATGAAGCCAAAATTTTTCGTATAATGTTAATTATCGATTGCAAACGTATATTATACAGACACGTACGCGCGCGTGCACACACACGATGATCATGTTACATGTATACCATACATATGAATATATGATAACGTTCACGACTAAAACATTTGCAAGAAAAACGCGGTTTCATTTAACTACTTACTCGACTTCGCTGTATGCCGTATATACGTCGAATCTACGTGTATATTTGCATGAAAAAATTCAATAATTTTTGTAAACCCAGAGGATTGTCTTATCGAAAAAATAAATAACTGCGAAATTTAAAAAATAATGTAATGTAATAAACGAACAAATTTCACATTCAATTATGCAACATGCACATTGAAATCATTAAATAGTTTTATGTTTAAATTCGTAGAACTTTAACACATTATCATGTATGTTAATGACATATGGCTGTAAAATGTTAGTTATTTATATACTTCGATCCTATGTTCCCAGTAGCTTCAATTGAACATAACGATAAAAACAATGCGTTCGAGCGGACATTTTTCTGGGTACACACATACACGATATATCTATATATCCTCACTACGAGCGAAATGCACCTTAGTGATGTAAGCGATGATTTGTAACTGTAATTTTTGTATCGCTCTCGTATAATGACAAAAAAAAATAACTAACGAATGCGCGAAGCCAATTTCACGGAGGCCTTCATGTTCTGTAGGTATCCGCATTTATTTCTTCCGTTTTTTTCTATTATTTAGTGAACAAAAAGTTAAAAAAAAAAGGAAAACGAAAAAAAAATGATTGTTTTAACACACAATACAAAAAAAAAAAAAAAAATGATGTCACGACGGAAGAGCGAAGAGTGCGATTTTCGAATAAAGTCAATGGCTGTGTTTGTCGGATGACCGTGAAGTAGACGGTGGAGAAAGCTTTAAAAAGAGAGTAACATAAAAAAGTAGATTAATATTGTGTCGTTCGACGTCTGATTGTCTGGTGACGAAGTGAGTATATATGATACGCGCGCGACGACGAAGATAACTCGAGAGTTGAACGCGAGTGTGCCTGGCTTTCTATAATAAGTATGACGGACGGTGTTCAGGCGACTGAGAATACGTTTCTAATCCAGGTTGTATAGCGTTGCGGATAAATGTTGCGTATATATTATGGAATCGGTGGAGAGGCGAGCGATTGTAAACACCACCACTTATGCACAAGAATCAATTTTCCCCATTGTCAATCTCTTGCGTGTGATTGTCGTGACGATTGAAAATTCGTAATTTGTCAAATCGACATACTCCTAAACATACATATGGATACGTTGACATTAATTTTTTTATTTTGAATTGAAGTTACACAAATAAACAGTGATTTTTACGAGTGGAAAATGTGGAGTTTTATCTCTTTGTGGTTCAAGCTTTTCTGCAAGTGTGGGTTTTAAATCCAAGTAAATTTTGGTATTTTGAAGCTCATTTGCTTGTCATAATTATTCTGTTTTATTTTCATTCATTTATAAAGGTCTACTAAAATTGTTTTAAAACATTTTTGTAAAAATCTAGTCTTAATTTTATTTCATTTGTATAAAAATTAATTTCAACTTCTCTATATTTCAGGAATAAAATCGAATAAACATTCTAATGGTTGTCGCATTCCCTGTAATTGCAATCGAAAGCGTCATATCTAAGTGATCATACTCATGCGACTGTATATCTTCCGAGATCTTTTTGTATAAGATTTGCAAATTCCAAGGAAGCAAAAAAAAGATGCTTAACGATTTTTGTAAAATTTTGAACGTTGAAATGATTGTGCTTTGAGAAGAAGGATTTTTTGAGATGCCGACACGCAACAACGGCAAGACAGTTTTCGTCGTAAGCACGGCAACGATCGAACGTTTTCAGAGACTGAGAAGACGGAAAACGACACTTGAATTGCGCAAGCTTGTCACGAGAAGAAAATATTTTGAGCGAGGTATATGATTTCTATTTTGCGTTTTCTATAAGCCATTTCAAACGCGAGACCGCGCGTCGTTTTCGTTTATGTTAGCTGTAGAAAAAGAGGAAAAGAATGCGTCGTTTCATTTATTTACGAATATTACATCTCACAAAAAGTCACATTAATTATTCAAAAGATTTATATGCGTTCGTTTTTGTGTTTGTATTAGAGACAGAAATTTTAATTATATGTGAAATACACCTACTTACTCGAGTGCTTGAAATAAACTTCGTCATTAAATTTGTTTAAAAAATCAACTATAGTTAGCTTCGTAAGAATTCATACATTTTCATCTTATTAAAAATTTTCATAAACACTTAAAAAAGAAAATATTTTCAGAAAGCCTTCAGAGAAACCATGATTATGCTAAACAAATGTACGTTAATTAATTAACAGAGTAAAATTGTAACAGAATAAGAGAACGTGCAATAATACATTTTTACACAATTATATTTTTTAGCCTTTGATGATTAGCGCGTAAAAATTAAAAAGTTTATTTGCTTTTAGTTAAAAAAAAAAAAAGATTCATTATTATGTAGAAAATTATTCCACAGTCTCTGGCAATGAATGAGAGACAATATACACGAGCAAACTTTCATTAACTGAAAATATTAGTAAACTTATTTTTATACATAAAGTATAACACACACGTATTTTGTAAGAAACGTTTTTTCTAGTTGAGTTCGAAAAAGTATATCGAGGATGGAGACGACAGAAAACATGTATAATATATTGCCGTGATTACGAGGAAAAGTAGGGTGGTATATCATTTTAGTTCGAAAAGAGTAATGAGAAAATTCGAAAGAAGGGCACTCGTTTGGACGCGGAAAAGTGCTTCTTTACGTGCCGGCCTTTTCGCCGCGCTCGATTTCGGAGCAATACAAATACATAAGAATAAATTAATAATATATAAATGAAGAAAAAACAAACAAACAAACAAACGCAGAAACGCCGATGATGATGATACGTCGATCGACGCTGATGATTTATATATGATGTGTACTTTTAAGTGATATAAAAATAAACAAAAAATATACTTACGTATATATATTATATAATATAAATATAAACAAGAATAAAAAAAGAAATAATAAAAACAAAAAGAGGAGGACGCGATGTTCCGACGTCTCTTTTCTCGGGCACAGAAATATATAACTTTGATAATAAAGAATGACGAGTCTTTTCCTCTCTGACCCTTTCGCGAGGGAGCGAGCGACACAGGAGCGAAATTTTTGCAGCAATGCGCGAGCGTATTTTCAGCAGAAAAAGTCGGCAGTGAAGAAGAGGCGTCTATTGATATTTATTATTGCGAGGATGATGTATGCGCGCAAGAGGCGATGAGAGCAAGATGTTTTTTTTTTGCACGGGAGGAGCCGTCCGCTTACGCGATTGGACAGCCTCCCGACGATTGTCTAAAGATATGAAAATTCATAAAATAAAAGATGCTTGAAAATATAACGTTGTTATTTTTTTTAAGTTCCTTTTTCGTCAGAGAAACAGTAAAATAAAGTCACTTATTCGAATGAAAAATTTCAAAAATGGTTATTCTGGTGCATGTATTTGGATAAATAAAAGAATATTGCATGAAGTGAACAATGAACGAATAATGGAATATCATGTAAATTTGTAAACGCATAAAAATAAAAAAAAAAAAATAAAAACTACTATGTGATGAAAAAAAACTGATCCAAATAAAGCCATATAATGGAAACATGCTGTTCTCGGAAAAATAAATACGACGCACGAGCAACTGGTGAGTATTCAATATCAGTATTGAGGAGGAAATTGTTAGACTGTTTTATTGTAGGTTATACAACAGAAATCATAGAAATATTTACATGGAATTTTCTGCTATATTTTGAACTTGTTACTGATTGATATATCCACCCATACATTCATTCTATTGTCAAAATAAATTGCACTAATTAAATTGCTTCCTTATATAATCAGATATTTGTTTGTTGATTGATGAATCACTGTTATTTTTAATTAGGTTACTTCTGTTTTGCCCATACGATAATAATTGCCATACCTCATCTCAAATGAAGTAGAACCGATGAAATTTTTTTATAATCAATGTTTTAATGAAAATAACTATAACTAGGTATGATACACAAAATTCTCTTCATTAAACAAAAATTACACTTCCTAAAATCTGGCCCGAACAGAACCAACTCGCTCCCATTCGTGTCGACCAGTCCGCTGCTCATCACAGATACGCACACATGACGGTTGGAAGTTCAAGTGGACGGAACCCACCAAAACTTTTGTCTCGGCAGTGGTACGGGGTCCATTTCTCCATCCAAGACTCGTCAAAGCATTGCCGTACGTCGTGATTAGCAGCTGCGACGACTGCAAAAGTGATCCCACGTGTAAATTGCGAAATGGGATTCCTGATCCCTGGCAAGAGTATCTTTGCTGGAAGGACAGTGGTGTGCCTGGTGCCGAGGAAACTGACCTGAACGACGTCGAACTGAGTCGTGATTATTTGAGGTACACGGATTACGCGTGGAATAAGAAGGGATTGGCTATGGTGCAGGGGATACCTGATCCTTGGAAAATCGGTTAGTTTACTGTTATTCGAAGCAGTTGAATCGATATTTAAATGTTTTTGTCATATTTTATATTCAATTACCTCCTTTGAGTTCATATAATACGTTTATGGTGGTGCTCAAACTGACAGTAGAGTCAAAAAGTTAATTTTCAAAAAATATTTCATATTGACGGTATTGATTGATAGTGGTGCTCTTTAACTGTCAATAATAACATTTTTACGTTAAAATACTATAATGTAATAATAATACATATATTATATTTATTTTATTTATAGAAAAATGCTAAATTAAATAACAAAGAACAGTGGCATGGTATACCAAAACGTATCTACTGTATCAAAACGTATTCAAACTTGAAAACTAAATATCTAAAGTTTTAGTGTTACAAGGCCGTTGAATATCTTTTAAGTTACAGAAATTCGTAGGAAATTTGATTACTCGGAGAACTACCTGAAACTCATACCACGTAACTTTCTGTGGAATAATACATTTTATGTTACCTTTAGATATGCTCTGCAAGTGTGAGAAAATTGAACGTCAAAACTTTAGAAGGAAAAAGAGAAAAAAGTCCCAAGTAAAGGAGATAATGGAAGGTGAAATGAAACAAATCACAAATGAAGTGCGTAATTCAATAAACACGGATAAAACAAACAAAGACCTTGAAAAAGTTTCCCGCAAAACTATGGAAAAGTTAGAAGACCCAAACGAACTTAGTAGCATCAAACAACAGCTCACCGAAAATCTAAAAGATTACGACAAGATCAAACAAAAGTTGCGCGAAGTTGACGACGAATTGAAATTAAATCAAGCTGAAAAGGAGAAACGAAAGCTAGACGCTAAAAAACGCGACAAGAAACAACGCAAATTACAAAGAACGAATAAAAAGAGCAAACTAAACGGCAACTATCCCGAAATAATTTGCTGCACCGGTCACCTACTCCACCACCCAAGCGCCATTGTAACCGAAAAACTAATCTCTAAAGAGAAGAGCATCAGAGGCCCGATAAGAGACTACGTGGACCGAAGAATACGTACGGGGATAAGCGCGTACGTCCACGAGGAGTTGGAGAAGCAGCTGCGAGAGGCGGAAAAAAGCAGAACAAAAGGAAGACGGCACTCGGGTTCGCCAGACAGGTCAAGTGTTGGCTGTTCGCCGTGCGGTGGCTCGTGCGGGAGGCTGTTCCGCAGGGACGTAGACACCGCAACTACTCAGCGCGCCGGAAATACATGCGGATGTTCCGACGACGACGCCTCCGAAGTCAAGACGGAAGATATGAAGGCGTTTCTGAAGGAGATAAACAGCAGAATCGAGATAACGAAAGACGCGATGAAGTCGCCGAATTTAGGGGCTGGTCGCGGCAAGGGTTCGAAAAAAGAAGAGAAGAAGAATAAGAAGGATAAAGGGTCGAAAGATTCGTCGAAGAAATCGTCAAAGAGGGAAATCGGTGGAGGAGATAAAGTGGCTAATCAACGCGAATCAGATCTGTTTGTCAGGAGACAATACCCCGAAGATGCAGAGAGTCAATCGTCCAACGATGATAAAGTTTCGAGGCCAGCGAGTGATTGCGAGGTTTTGCAAATTTCAGCCGCTAGCGTGGCCAGCGAGCCGAAACGGTCTGGTGGGAAAAGTTCCGCGTGGAATATTAATGGCGCTGGAAATGATGAAGAGATAATCGTGCAATCGTTCACCGAGACCGAGTAGCAAGGGTGTAATTTTATAATTGTAAGTGTCTTTATTTAAATGTCGTACATTCTTAAATAGGGTTTATGAATTGAATTTTCTGCAAGATTGAAGGAAAGGTAGTGCTACTTTAATAAAATTTATAACCGTATGGATAATTTAATTATTTATATCTACATTATAGTAAGAATAGTTGGAAATATGCGTAAGGGAGATCAATACATTAACAGAGAACGTAATACAGAAGAATTTACTTATTAATTTATCTAAGAAAAAAAATTAACTATAATTCGTATGTATGTTTATATAATTTTGGAATAAAATTTATTACCATTGAACTGTTGATAAAATCTAACTTTCATTATACTAAACTTTCACATATTGTTATAAAGTTTTTGTACCTTTTTTTCGTATCACAAACGTATAATAAAGAATGTTCTACTAATCGATATATAAAGAATGCCGAAATCTCTTGCGCAAGATCAAACACCGGTACCGGCGAAAGCTCGAAAAAAACACTCGAGTCACTCGAGCCTGGCGAATCGCGCAAATACCTTCCCCCGTACTGATATACATTCATCAAAGAACTCGAGAACTATTATTAACCATATTCGTGCCACTCGCAGCGCGTGTCAAAATTTTTGTTTTCCACACCGCGTACCCATCATCAGCGTAAGCGTCACAAGCGCGATGATTATCTCGGCCGATTTTTCTGACGTAACGATGCCGATCGAGGCAATAGTATACCTCGCGATTGGCGCGAATAAATTTACGCTAAATGGCACAGCTGCGAGTGGGAACGAGAGAGCCACGCGATCCCGATTACTATATTATTGCGTACCAGGGACGGATTCATTAGATTTTCATGAGAAATTCGTGGTGTTACGTATGTATCTGCGAGTTGAGGAAAATCTTGGAGATGTTTTCTCGAGGAAGAGATCTTTATTGGTCGAGTCGTGCTGCGGAGATATTTTGAATGAGTTGGTTATTTTCTTTGTTCTATAGGAGGATAGTATTGCTGCGAGTATAAAATGTCGTTTGAAATTTCGTAAAATTGTGTTTCAACTTTGTTATTTGTCGCGTTCGTTCACTGTACAGCTTCTTCTTGTACCTTTTATTATAATTATGATTTATTATAGAATGATATATAATAATAATGAAATTTGACAAGAACAACCAACAACAAAATTTCGAGTTTTATATGAAGCCCTCGTTGTACAAGAAACGAATGTTAAATATTTTCGAGCAAAAGTGGTTTTATTAATATTTTCCTGTTTTTGCTCGGAGGATTTCATATTATGTATTTAGGTATTCGAAAACTAAATTATTCATTATTATAAGTGATAGAATAATATCAAACACTCGAGTGTTTTACAGCACTTGAAATATCTGGAATGCGATACTTGATGTACTAATAACATTATCTTGTCTCCTAATAAGGCTCGACTGCCTTATATCCACTGATCATTCATCGATTATTCGCAAGTTATTTAGATGCGATGCGATCACATCATTTACTTTGTCGAAAGTAATAAAACATATTTATAGGATATTAAATTTAATATATCCTTATTAAACTTTATCTTGTTCCTTTTGGCAAAATAGATGTCGGACATATATGTCTAATGGTTTGGACAGGTTATTAGTCACGCAACGATAACCATCTCGACATCTGGAACTAATTAGTTAGTACCAGTGTACTGTGTAGCCGGCATATCATTTCAGTCATTTCAAAACTTTTACGACTAGCAGCAAATCTTATTGAAAGAAAAATCTTTTTTAAATCTCGTAAAGGTTACCTTATGTTAAACGTTCGTTTTTTTTATCAGATAATTATTATCGGATTCCTACAATATTTGCATTATTATAAAAAAAAATGGATTTTTCTTTTTGTTGCCTATAGACCCCATTATTGACATTTACTCTACAACTACCTTTCCTAAAAAAAACAACGCAAATTCAACAAAATCCGCTCTAATCATCCCTAACGAACATCTTCCTCATACCATGCAACCTGCGTTATAGAAAAAGCACATACAAACTTACGTGCACACCCGCAGCTGCGGGCGTTCGATTATTGCGCATCAAAAGCTCGCCCCGCTCCGGGCACGCGCGCGCGGACAAAAATGACGTCAATCGAGCGCGTTCCGTTTCCAGTTCGCTCTGGTTACGCGCGATGTGCTCCGGACAGAGAGAGAGAGAGAAATCTCCCGCGGCTGCTCGGTTTTCCCGCAGGTGCGCACGCTTTATGTGTCAGTTATAAGTTGGAGGAATGGGTATGTAGAGATGGGAGCAAGTTTTTGCGATTTTTCCGCCGTCCTGCGGTGGTTTTTGCTACTGGCTGAATTTGATTCGGTGGTGCTGATGTTCTGCGCGATTTTTCGCGTTGCTTTAATGGGGAGGCGTCAAGTGCGGCTCGAATTACATGATTTTAAATAAAGAATGTACTTAATGACATAAGTATATAGTAGGTATAACAAGGTCGCTAGTTAGTTATTTTATTGGAAAACGTTTATTTTTCATTTCAATTTTAAGGTAAAAATATAATGTTCAATTCATTATTTTTATAGTTTAAAATGAAACCACTATTTTCTTACGTAGGTATGGTTAACGTCTGCAAAAGAATATTTATTATGACTTTAAAATACGTATTTGAAGGCAAAATTTCGCTGTAAAACTGATCGACGTTAAAAAGACGCAGAAGACTTGGTCAGTTATCATTCCCGTTATTTTTACGAAAAATCCCTATACTACTTCTCGAACTTTCTGAAAATAAGTCGCGCGACCATAAATCACCATAACCCAAACATTAGAAAATACACATATCAGCGAAAAGCAAACAATAGGCACTTTCGTAAGCGACCGCGATCAAATCCAAACCCGATCGCGCGTCTCAGCCATCTACGCAAATATAAAATATATAGACCTGACGTACCATAAAATGCAAATATTGTTACTGAAAACGTCATCAGCATCATCACCGCATGCGCACATGCGGGATTAATCGCCGCTTCATTTTTCCTCGTTAAGGACAACAGGACAAATGCAGTCTAACTGCCGCGTCTCGCACGTGTCCAATTGGAAAAGAAACGCATTTCGTCTAATTGGCCGATTTCCGCCTTCCGCGCGCATAGCCGGAGAAGGAGATAATTGAAAGAAAGCTCGCGAGCCGCGTATATACCGGATGGCTTGCGTTACGCAGAGCAAATTGCCGCTCTGATGCACATAGCTTTGGTCTTCTTCGCCGGATGCGCGCGATTCTTTAGCGGCGCGGAGATGCTCATGAGCCGTGCGTTGCACTACTTATATAGTTGCGTAACTTTGCATGGTGAGCTGTTGGTGAGGAATGTTTATGGAGATGTGGCGTAAGGTATATAGATGTGGTTAAAGAGTTTCTTGGTTTCTGCGAGGAAAATTATTGGGTTTTGTATTGTAGTAAATTTGAGTAATTTCGAATGATTTTCTTGGGCGGGAAGAGGTTGTTGAAGCTAGTTTTATAATAGATGGAAGTAGGTAGAGTTTTTTTTTATCTTAGTTTTGAAATTATTCAAGGTGATGCAGAAAATTTTGAAAATTATCAAATATTTATTGTAAATAATGAAAGTATCAAAATTAAGAGTAATGTGAAATGTAGTATCTATAGTATAAATCGTACGGCTGATTGAAGAACATGGTTTTTTATAACATATCTATCAAATTCCATTTTACGAACAGGTACGTGAAATCGGGTTTCAGGGCCTAAAAATACTGTGTAAAGTCGAATTTTACGGCTTGATATCGAAAAATAAAAAATAAATTATTTTGTTTTATAATATACTTTTTACTCATAATTGGATAATGATGTTAAACAACTAAGACGTATGAAACAAGATAGTCAAGATTTTTTTGGGATGAAAAGCGTAAATAAATATGAATAGTCATTAAAATATGTATGAAAATAGGTATTTAGTTCACAGACAATCGTAGTGCATTAAAAATCATCTGTTTTTACATGCATAATTGATCATACGACTACACCGATTAGATAAGATTGATTAGGATTCTCATTATTTGATAGGACTGATAATCTATTGTTAGATAATCGATAAGACGTTGTTATTCAAACCCAAAGCTCTTGAATTTTAAAGAAAAAATTTATTATCTAAAAAATAAAAATAATTCTATTGTTGCGAGGAATTATGATTTGTTTTAACATCAAGATGATGCATGACGCATAAACTTTCCATAATTTTTCAATGCCATTGTTATTCGAATTCACTAGAACAAATGTAATGGCCAGTTTATTCGTAACGAGACGAGCGGCAATAAAAGTGTGATTCATCGATAAGAAAAAACTAGTTCTCCCGATTGTTATCGCGCGTTACATAAAATTTGCTGAACTCAATTATAAACAACCACTTGACTTTATAGATATGAATGCGCGATATACAAGCCGTTACAATTGACATGCTGTCTCACGAAAAAATAAGTCTTATTTTTCACTTAAGAGATAACTAATGTATTATAAGAGAAATGTGTCAAACAGACGATGAAAAATTATTGCCGCCCACATTATATCGCACCGTGAAAATGTACAATATTGAACTTTATTCATACCACGTTCGGTAATCAAAATGTTTGTTTTTCAAAGTATACTTACGAATTTTAATTAAATTTTTAATTCAACAACGAATAATACAACGCTTTTAATACAACAAACGGGCTGGCACATTAATAAACAAAAAACGAACTGTCACAGCATTATCAACCTGAAAACACAATAACGTAATTAAATTTTCCAGTATAATATATATATTTGTATAATACTTCAAAAGCGTAATACATAGACGTGATAAATTACTAACTATGAACAAACATTTCCTTGAAACAATTATAAGATATTAATTTCCATCGACGTATTATGAATCCCTACATTTATTGACAACAATCAAATAACAATTATTCATTCCATAAAAACTTATTCAAGGTTTATTTCAATGAAATCCCTCCGGTCCCACTACGACGTAAACGATATAAAGCTAAATAAATGAAACCCCCATATTTTACACAACAATTAATTCTCTTCATTAAACGTTCTTCCGTATGCAGCCGGCGAGCCCGATTTCTCGTTCCATTTTTAATTAAATCTCGTACTGTTCATACCTCCCCCCACACACCCATTCCACAAATTAACTTCATTGCCACCTTTTCCGCACATCACTCAAAACACACACACATAGACACACACACACACATACACCTCTGCCTTTATTATTACATATATTATATACATAATACACCCTTAGTCCACTCATCCGTTGGCAAATCCCGAATGACCCGCACCTCAGTTCCAGCATGACCATTTTCTTCACTGTATATATAAGGTCACTAGAGGCCGGGAAAACGGGTCAGGAATAGGTCGAAAACGGAAAAATCAGCGTTCACGTGCCGGTTATCGATGAAGCGCGCGTGCGCGTCTAGGTGGAAGTACGTGATGTTGGGAAGGTGCGAACTCTCGGTTTCAGCCGAGACTGCATGGCGCGCGAGCCGCGAGTGTGCGGAGTGTATGTGTGCTTATAGAGGGAGAGATTTATAGTGAGGTTTTGTGGTGAGAGGTGGGAAAATTTTGTGAGGGAAGATGGGTTCCAGGAAACGTTGTTGCAAATGTTGTGGGATAAGCATAGTTGAGACAAGAATTAGAATGAATGTGGATAAATGATAAAATAATTAATGGTGATCAGTTACTCTTACGAGGAACTAGTACGAATTGTGTTGAAAAAATTAAATTGCAGTGCTGAATATTCTGGCTTGTTCAAGGCTCTGAATGGAACGGGATAAGTAAACAAAAAATACTCGAAAATAAAGAATGGAATAATATTATGAAGACGACTAAAATATTTATTTTGCACAGCTCTTAATTTACGTATATACTTTTGAATTATTAATATTTAAATTAACAAGGTTAAAATAAATATATATAAAAAAACAGTATAACAATATAAGTATAGTGTTTTGCGAACATCACACATACATTTCACGCTACAATATAAATTTAAAATTTTACAACGAAAATAAACTCCCGCCCGACACTGAAAATTTAGGAATTATATATATTTCTCGAAGATTATTCAAACGGACACGTTATTCTCCATTTTCCAATACCGGACTCACGCGATAACCCAACGGTCCGCTGCATTTATCAAGGATCCCCCGACTATCTCTTAATGCAATCCTCTATATGATTTATTGCTCGTGGCTTTTTCCGACTACTCATCGCTAGGTGATGACCTCCACTGCATTTAAACACGCTTTAACCCTGACCATCAAAATATTCCGTTTCCCTTTAAACACAATACAAGCAGACACCCTATTATATTCTCGAACTTGTCATATATATAGCAGCTCCGTAAGTGCAGTGTTTGTTTTCCACGATCCCCAGATGATTCCCCGAAGATCCATGCGCAAAGTCCAAGGGAGAACTTTTTCCTTATCTATATATACTTTTTCAGGATTCCATTCGTTCGTTTTACGGCGCTCCCAGCGTGAGATGTCTTTTCTGTGCTCTCTGCGGGTCGCTCGCATTGCGCGCTTTTAAAGCTGGATCGTCCGGTGACTATTATACGAGAAAAACACTCGGGTTGAGCCGTAAAGGAGGGCAACGGGTTTCTCCATTTTGGGATTGACGAAAGTTATAGATAACATCGTATTTGTTGACGGCACACAACTGTGTAAGTAAAACAGATGTAAGGTTGAGAACGCGCGTCATGAAAGAAGGCAACCGATTGTTTTTTATAGTTTAGGTGAGGTCGTATTTTTGCTGTTACACGTTTAACCAAATGGATGTCAGTTTAAAGATACGCGTCTAAAAGCAACTGATTGTTATTTGTAGTGATTGTCAGAGAAAATGAAGAAAAAATAAATATATTTTCAAATTCACTGACAAGCTGCTCTGCAAATAATACTGATTCTCGAAAGTCTTGGCAAAAGACCTTGAGTATAAGTATTAACGGTCAACTTTGCCATATGGTTATTTAAGTGTTTCCGTTATCAAGTAATAATCAACGTATCATAATATTTTGAACTATAAAACACTTATCGTATTGCAAACCTCCTGCTTCAATTGTTTCAGCTTCGTTTTGTGCATATAAAAAAAATGTTCTTAATTCGAATGAAGTAACACCCGAAGTTTATAGAATAACTTTCTTTCAACAAAATTAAGCCACATTAGTAAAAAAAATTCTCGTTCCTACACCGCGCAGCTCCGTGGAAAAATACACGCACCGTTTTCCGATATATGCTAATCCGGCGGCCAACACGTGAAGAAGAATTACCGTGTCGCGTTACGTAACGATTTTCCTGTTACGTTATAGACACGTGCATGCATGCGCGTGTATAAGTTCCCGCGGCGATTAGTCAATGCGTGCGAGAGTGAAAAGCTGAGCTGCATGCTGCAGCTTCATCGCCGCGCGCGTGTCTCGCGCGATCAAAGGCAACCGAGTAATAAATTAGCGTCTGTCGACGAAAGAAAGTCTCTTCGTGGTTTATTATTATACGTATAAGTACTCGAGAGGTTCGAGTTGGGTGCAAAACGCAAGGATTATCTAACTTCGGTATTTTTGTGTGGCTTATTATCGATGCAATTGAGGTGCGTATGTGTCTGGCCGTGTGCAATAAATAACGCGTTCGACGAGATATCGAGGGAGATACGGTTTTACGAGGAGTAGCAAATCAAAGAAGTTTTTCAAGTCAATAAAACACTCGTTCTCGCGTACTGTTGGTATAGATTATAATCGTCGTTGAAAATGTCCGATTCGTATGAATTGAAATTTAATATTAATTTATTGTCCTTGTATAAAAAAGGATGTATCAGAAATTATGTCATTTTATAGTTAAATTAAATTGTTAACATTCCGCCATCAGTTAAGAACCGTCGAAGAACAAACTCTTGATCAATTCGGAGGAATAATAAATAGGAAAGAGTTCCACTGCAGTAGCTACCTGCGTATTCAGTATCGACTACGTACGTTTCTTCATTGCCCGTATGTGCCGGGATCTAACCGCTGGTATGGTGTAGAGACCCTCGTGATATTTGAGACTTTGTCTTTTTTTCTTCAACTGAGTACATATTCTAAAATAAAAAGTGACTTTTAGCTTGATATCGGACACCGAAATAGTGTCCAAATCAAAGAACTATAGAAAAAGTTTACACTAAGAGGAATAACTATATTTCCTTTTTTAAACTATTAAATATATGTTTTCAATTTATATAAATGTAAAAAAGTAATTTTATGAAATTTTAGTATTTCACACTGCTTTACTAACTGTTGTTTTGGAAGATTGATCCATTACACACATGTGTGTGAGACCACAATATTTTGATGAAATTTTATGATAAAAAATTAATTTAAACTCGGTGACTAGGTACCTAGACTGCCAATCTAAAAGTTCTGATTATCGTCAGACTTTACACTTGTAAGATAAGAAGATACTATATATATAATGATTGTGTGCTGAATCTTCAACATATGGGTCCAAACATTTTGCGAGAGTCCATGGTATTGACTTTGCTAGTGTGATATTACGTATCTCTACATAATATTAAGTTTAATTAATTATTTCTTCGAATAGTATAGTCAATTAAAAAAAATGATATTTTTTAAAATATTTTTTATAATAACAATCACTCACTGTGCTCTTTCACTTCCAACTCGTGAGGAAAATGGTATGTTCATTTGACAAATATATTCAGTTATTTCTATTTATATTGACTATAAACGTATCAGGTATTTTAAACGTACAAGCTAATTATAATCATTTTTGGCGGTCAACGTGTAATTTAAATCATTTAACGTGAAAATTGAAGTGAAGAGAAAAATTATTTTTTTTTTCAACAGAGTGCGTTTATTAGAGAGCGTTTTACTTTGCGCTCACTACGATCGTTTTTGCTCAACTTATGGGATTATCAACTTCACACTCGTCGAGCACGAAAAACCTAGTTTTGCTCACTTCGTTGAAGAAAAATAATAATAGAGTTCGATACATGTAAGCGATACGGGTGATCATTGCTATATCATCGGCTTGTTGGAAAAAGCCGACACGTCAATTTTTCGTTGGAAAAAGCGGACACCTCGGTACTGATTTTTTTTTGTCTTTATTATATAAAAGATAAATTTAATAAATATACTTAATAACTAATAAACGATACCAGAAAATATACGTAAATAAAATTTAGAACGAGCCAGATGATTTTCCAGTGTCAATAGAATTTCAACTCAAATAAAAGTAATTTAAACTCTGGTTCAAACTATTATGCGCTTTTTCAACTAAAAATTTACGTGTCCGTTTTTTACACGCAAAACGACGTGTTGGCTTTTTCAATAAAAAATCGATGTGTCGGCTTTTCCAACAAAAATTGACGTGTCGCCTTTTTCCACCAAGCCGACGATATGTACTATTTTGTACTATGAAGTATCGAAATGTACTAGGTATATCAGCTTGCAATGAGAGTATATTGCAGTTATACAGCTACTTACGCGAAAGAACGATCACGTCCTCACTTACATACCGTACCGTCAAAAGTTGTACCTAGAACAAAAATGCAAAGTGTTTCTGAATCTATTTTAATAATCCTCTATTTAAAAAATATAGTACACTAAAAAATGACTAAAACTGCCTTTCTTTAGTCTTAAGATTGACGATGCAAATATCTTAGTGCTACTTATTGTTGAAATTAAATGTTAAAAAACGAGTGTATCTAAATGTCTGTTATAACTAAGAAAGTTTCACATCTTATTAATTCAGCAGATTTTTGTGATGTATTATCTAACTCACACTTTTTTTACTTTCAAAATGCAATTCAATGCAGAGCCCACAGTTGAAATTCCTGAAGATTACGTAATTACTAAGGGAATTGGCGCACATAAGTTCCACACGGATAAAAAAAATTGGAACCAGGCAAGGAACAGCTGCATCAAAGAAGGAGGTAAAAATTATCAGTGATTCGATTTTTAATGTTTTTTTTCTTAAAATAATACACCCTTTGGTATATCATTTTACCATTCTAAATTAATTTCCACAAAAAAAATTAAGTGCTATTGTCCAACAAATACGTGTTTATCAATTACTACTTTGACCCTCTAACATGCATCTACATGTCTAGCAGATTATTTGAGCTATACAGTATTAACTTTTCACAGCTCACTTAGTCGTCATTAATTCTAAAGACGAGGATCTGCTCATCCAGAAAATGGTGCGCGAGCATCGCGCACTGGAGGCTTGGCTTGGATACCACGAGCAATTCGAGAACGACGATTGGGTTACAGTAAAGGACCAGCCACTCAATGATATTGGCTTCGTGAGCTGGGCTCCAGGACAGCCGGATCACTGGCACGGAGTCGAGCATTGCATGAGCTATGCTTCAAACGGCTTGAACGACCTAAACTGCAATACAACTAATCCTTATATCTGCAAGATTTATCTTAAGAAAAAAGACAATTAACCCTTGACACTCATACATCTCACTCTACGTATTATACATATATAAAAAATTACATGCGGAATCTTTTGTAAATGTTCATATAAAAATATTTTATAAATAATTGAATTTATCTTGTAGTTTTTATTTTATGATTATGCGCTAACCACGGTATCGCAGTTTCGAGAGTATAAGATGATTCGCAGAAAAGAGTTTCAAAACTAATCAATCTGGTATCTCTACTTTTGTATATAGTCTGATTATTTTTTTAACGTGTCTTTACTGATAGTAGTGTCGTCGTGCGACCGTTGCATGAAATCGGTTCTACTTCGGTTGCAGGATGAAACCCATACTGCTTTAACGAACGCGCAAACTAATTATTTTCCACGCAGTAAAACCTATTTAAAACAATTTTTCATTCATTGAACAATGGAAATCTAATAAAAATTGTAAAAATAAAAAAATTTTTTGGTAACTTATTATTATAAAGTATTATATACGAACTTTTTTCCATATGGATCCGGAAATAAAACAGCGGTATAGGCGTATATGAGGAAATTAGCGAAAGAAATTTGCACACCTGCCGGGCGCTGTTTTTCTTCTTTCTCATATCACAAAGTAACGAAAAAAATCGTGTATGATTAAAAACTGCTTTGTGACATGTTTTTTTGAAGGTTGAAATTTTTGAAGAAAATGGCAAAAAAGTCTTCCTTTTTAAACCTGAGCCATTTCGCCCAGAAACGTCTTCCCCAAAGTTTTAAAAAAGAAATTGAAACTAGAAAGAAAAAAACTTTCATTTCCTTTTTTAAAAATTAAAAAAATGTTGATTCCTTCAAAAGTTATAAGAGTATAAAGTTGGACGGCGAAAAGGTATAAAAAACGCAAATCGCAGGAATCGGATCGCATTTTCTTCAAAAATTTCCTTCTTTAAAAAAAATGTGTCACTAAGATGTTTTTAATTGTACACGATTCTTCCCGTACATTTTTTTTATTTGAAAAATTAAAAAAAATCCTTATATACTTGCGAGATTCATCTTCAGAAGAAAGATCAATAACCCTTGACACTTACTCCACGTATTTACACATAAAAATTACATGGGTCCGCTTTTTCAAGAGTTCATATAAAGACAATTTATAAATAATTGAATTTATTTTTTTGTAATTTACCGCGGTTATGAGAACGGTGATTCGCGCAGAAAAGAGTTTCGAAGCTAATCAATCTGGTATCTGTACTTTTGTATATCGTCTGATTATATTTTCTTAACGTCTTTACTTATAAAAAGATATATGTATCAATTGATTTATACCTCTTTGTCTACCACATGTCTAGTGGAGAAAGTCTCCAAGAATAAACTCATAATAAATAGAAACTTTTACTACTCTATGACAATCTGTTTTTTGTTACATATATCTGTAACGAACAAGAGCTTGCAATAGTTTACAATTCTTCCAGTTTTCTATAATCCATTTTTAATCTCCGATCCAGTATCCTTCATAATCAATTTTATATTTTTATATTTCTTCATAAAAATTACGAATGAAAGTAAATGGATGCGCTATACGCTTGAATGCTCATCGATTAACTCGAAATAAATCACTCGAGTAGGTACTCTATTCTCCTCGATTCTGCCAATCTGCTTTGAATTCAACCAGAGAGGTCCACAAGATGGAAAATACTCAACGACATACCGCTATTACAATGGTATTGTGTCTCGAGATCACCTAACTCTGAGCCCAGCATATTATAATAGCTTCGGTTAGCCTTGTAGATCGCCTCAGTAATTTCAGCTAAGTTTATTCTCGAACGCTTCATTTCTTATCTAAAAATAAATAGTAAAACCAACTGAATTAGTGAAGTGATAATTCGCTCATCAGATTCTACATTTCAAAATGGAAAATCTATTTTTCAACAATCGAGATTTTACTTTTAAAGAATGGATCATACTTTTCGAAATGGAAATTCTACTTTTTAAGAATGGAGATTTTACATTTCAAAATGGAAATTCTACCGACGTTTTTTAAAGTAAAACGAACTTGCCACTTTACAGTTAAATCAACTTTAGGAAATGTAGAATTAAGGTAATGTGTACTTACCGACAAATTTTAGAATGTATATATCTTTTGCAAATAATAAATAGAATTACTAAAAAAAAAAAAATTGAGTATAGTATTTACATATACGGAGCGCGTGAAAGAGCTGTTTTTCCAAATAAACGTTCGAATGTTTATTAATTAAATATTGAAATTGGGTTGATTTTGATGTTCACATCGCCTT
>UXGD01001644.1:0-32556 GCA_900474315.1 Torymus auratus
GCGAAAACTCAGTTATGATGAATTTAAAATTTATAAGTACACTTAAATTAATGAAAATACGTAGATGAAGTCATGAGAGCGCTGCGATCTATTCCGGAGTTGGGGTTTAGGTAAAGAGCACTCTTAAAAAAAAAGTGGTTACTTATGTAGTTGAGATGGGAATAAAGTACCTACTTGTACTTATATATAACTCGAGAGAAACTCGACGATTGCCTCGGGTGAACCGGTCCGCAGAAATCAAGAACGAATTTTCTTCCTTGTTACATAATGTACTTATTTCTTTTCTTAAAAAAAAAGAGAAAAAAATTCAGAAAATCTTGACTAAGAAAATGTCTAAATTTTTACAATACGATAAAAATTAAAGTAACAAGTTTTATTTCTTCAGATACTTTTAAATTTAGGCTTAGTGTAGACTAATTGAAAAAAATAAATAAAAAATAAAACATAAACAGAATGCAATAAAAAGCATGAAATAGTTTTTAGTATTTTTATTAAACCTTTAGTTAATTTTTTTATACATTTCTTGTACTAATTCAGCCAATTACATTGTTCAATGAAATGCAGTTCGTATATACTGCAATTAAAATTATTTTTTTTGCAATTATTCCTGGATTTTAAATGTCTATTATTGGTAGAGAAGTAGAGAATATTTTATCAGAAAATTATAACATTTTTACACACTTTTGACATACTTTGATTTTGGACTTTCAATTTTAATGAACAAACAATTAGAAACAATTACTATTTAAAAATATTAATCAATTCCAAAATTTTTATAAAAGAAATATTAACTATATAGTTTTTAATTATTGAATTAAAAAGTTATCACAAGTATTTACATTCTGTATAAGTTTTGATTACGGTTTTAAAATGGAAATTTCTAGTTCTTCATATCATTATTTTTTGTAATAAAATATGTGACTTTCATTTTTTTAATAACAGGAATGTCTTTGTTAATCTTTCAAAGATTGTACAAAGTTTGATGTTAAACACTGTGGCTATTTAAAACTATTTTAAACTAAGATTTATACTAACTTAAGAAATAATATCGTTTATTTATGTATGTATGGAAGTCTCAAACTTTGTAGGTCATATAAAATTTATGAAGAACGATAATGGTAGTTCACAGGGATTAAAATTGGCAATGTAATTGTCAAAAATCTTACACTTTTGATGCTAAAATAATAAAAATTTTTTATTATAATTCCGTTGGCTGCGAGCTAATCAAAAAGCTTCAATACAATATTAGTGCCTTGACTGACCAGCAGCCTAGCTGTGAAGCAGCTATTTCACTAGTTTTTTAATTTTTAAAGATTTAGGAAAGTAAAATAATTACTCAAAATAACATTTAACAAATTCAACAAGTATTACCCAGGATATAGATTTATTAATCGTCTTGGAGCTTTTCTATGAAAATATACATTTTTGAAAATCGTTCAAGTATTAAAAAGTAAAAATTATTGTGAATCATAATCTAATAAGTTTAAATAAAAAATGAACACAATAAAGGCGCATTTTTAAAGACAAATAACAAAGTTTGAACGATTTATCTACGCATTAAAAATACAAAAATGTATTCTGAATATGAAAAGTACCTAATTACACCATGTTATAATGCATATATATTTGGTGAATACAGTTAAAGCATTTTAGTTTTATTAAATTATTTTAAAACAATTTCATTAAAATATTTTATTAAAAAATCTTTATTGTTTCTATTTTGAACAAGATTTAATTCCAAGTTTGAATGAATAACATTAATTGAAAATTATGGTATTTTTTTTTTTTAATTAAACAGTAAACTTGTCAGTGACCTATACAGGAGGAATGCACTTATCATAAATATTATAATTTTTCAATTACCAATTATTTCCGTTATCAACTTTATAACTTAACCATTCATTCAAATTATTACCAATTATATTAATAATTTTGGTTTTAAAAATTGGAAAAGCATAACATACAATTTGCTGAAGAAAAAATGATTACTTATTTATTAAAGGATGGCATATTTTATGCGAATTTACTTATATATATAATAATTGAATGGAAATATTATTCAACACTTGAACGCAGTCGAATACAAATGTTGTTAAAATAAAACTTATTAGTATCCGACATTTATAGTTTTGTCCAAGCTCTATCAACATCGCACCCAGGGATGTTTTCATAACAGTGGCGCTACAGCTTGAATAAAATGTGTATTTATCCAAAATGCGTATGAGTTTAAGTCTTCATTTCAATCTAAAAGTACATTTACTGCAACGTGATGGTATGAACTTTGTCAATATAATCTAACAGGCCTTGTAATCTCTTCTTAATACGTTTTTGATCATCCAATGTACACCCTAAGATGGCTGTCTCAAAAATTTTATCTGAATGTCCTATACCTTGAGAGGAACAGGCATTCATGAAGGAAGCACAGCGTACACGTGTTCCACTAGGGTCATTGCGAAGGCCAATAACTAAACCATCTATAAGTCCATTTACCTGCAATTAAAAATTTAATTATAAACTATTTTCGATAAATCAATAATAACAAAAATTATAAGTGTTATGAATTAGTGAAAAATAATTAAAAATATTTTTTACCTGGTGTAAAGCATCTTGCTGAATGTGATCACGTTGTACTTTTACAAGAACATCAATAGTCAAGCACCTCCTGGATAATCTTTCTGCATATCTCAAAACATCATCTCTATCAGCTGGAAGATAAAATGTCAATTAATATTATTACTAGTTCAAATGTGAATTATAAATTCATTTCATACAATTTTAGACATATTTACTTCAATTAAACTAATTGGACAAAACATTTTTATTAAAAAAAAAAAAAAAAAAAAAAAAATATATTACATTAATAAACTTAAACAATCTGTAAATGTTTCTAACACCACAAAACTAAGCAAATGAGTAGATATACATAAATGGAAAATATGCTGTGTCTATTTACACCACTAATCCAGGTAATTACATGAATAATAGAAAATAAACACAGAGATGTACATATCAATTATAACATAATCTGTTGTGTCCACATTTAACTTTAATTTTTTTCATAGTTTATCTTTAATCCTTTGCGACATACCTAGTAGCTAATATATTAAGTACATATCTGGAATTCGTTTTTTTTTCTTTTCTTTTTTTTTTTAATTTTCAGTGAAAATACATCATTTTTTTGTGATTTTACTTGAGCAAGGATCTCAGTAATAATAGGAAAGGCGTAATTTTGTTATATAAATAAACAAATTCTCAAAAACAGTTGTTCTTCAGAAAATGTATGCTGCAAAAGATTAAGGAACTTACTACTAATAACAAAGTATAGAAATTTATTAAATAAACAAAAAACTTTTATAATTCTAACTTCAAGTAGAACAATAATTTAATTGCTTTATTATCAAATTAAGTATTTTTGTACAGATATAACTATACCTTAGTTATTCAAAAAATATTGAGATAGAAATATTACATAAGTTTTTTGAGTATTCTTAGTTATAAACAATTGTAAAACAACTGACATTTCACTTCTTTATAAATAAACTCAAAACACAAAATTTCTCAAATTAATCAATCTTACAACCATTCATTCGTCAATTTTCAAAAAAGTTACTCCATAATTTAAAAAACTAGAACGAATTCCATGAAAAACATCTTTACCCCATCCCCATGCTAACCTACCCCGTCTTCATTATCAACGACCAGAATTATCATCTGATATCGCAACACCTTTCCGCTCACCCCAAATCACAGACCAATAAATCCCGTCCCTTTAAACTCGCGGCGACAACAATAGCCCCTGTCGTGTGCTGTGCTTGCTCGCTGCGTGCGCTGGGTGCGCATATCATATACATATCATACCTATACATATATAAATGCCCGACGCAAGACAAAAATCATCGCCGTGGAGAAAAAAAATACACAGGCTCGGAGCCGGCGTGCGAGAAAAATCGATATCTCGGCCCTGAGGTGTCGGCGCACCGGAGTGTAGCTACCGCCGCTGCGCGAGCGAAGCTTCGAGAGATCTCGCGAGAGGTTATGGAACGTTCGCGAAATCTAGAAGGAGAGAGAGAGAGAGGAAAAATTTATATACACATCTATATAAGCATATACACGCACGTATATACGCATGGACTGTTTTCCGTGCGTGCGTGTGGGCGTCGAGAAAGAGAGAGGTAGACAAGTACCTAGAGGAGTACGTGGGCGCACGAGAGAATAATCAAACTCCCTTGGTCTATATGTACTTATATACCTGCACGCTTGTCCGCGGGTGTCCTTTGTAAACAAACAAAGAGATATATCTTTTTACTCTCTCGTTCACGCACACCACACAGTTGCAGCATAAACAAGTGTTTATCAAACGTGTAACCGCTCCTTTTTTCTCTATTTCTCTCTTTCCGACATACACACATGTAGATGGGAAAGAGAAAGGCTATCCATCTCCGCACGCACACGCACGGGCGCGAACACACGTATGTGATACTCACTCTCGGTGAGGCTGATGACGACGTCGTTGTTGCGCAGAGTGTCGAGGGTCGTGAGCAGGCTATCCTTCTCCTCCTCGATGCGCAGGGCGTCCTTGCGCAGCGCCTCTACGTGCATCTCAATCCTGTCGAGGATGCCGACGAGCCGGTCCTTCGGATGTCCACCAAAGTCGTCCATTATCTCCATTATCTGCGGCAGCGGGCTGCCCATCGCCGCTGTGGCGACGGGGCTGCAACTCTGCTGGTGTCGATCCTCCTCTCGCGACGAATCCTCGCAGGCAGCCGTTCGGTGGCCGATGGCCGCCGCAGACGACTCCCTGTGCTCGCACTGCACCTGATCCGCAATCTTGCCGGCTGGCCTGCGCGCTGACGCGGCTTCCGGAGTGATTTTTAACTTCTTTCTCTTCGTCGTCGTCAAGAGCTATGCAAGCCCTTGTCAAATTGTTAACCACGATATGCCGGTCGCTGCTGCTCTATCCGCTTATGTATATGTGTGTGTGTGTACGTGGGGAAGTAATATTTACGTTGGGTGACAACGAGTTGCTCCGTCACCGACGACGAGCGAGAGGCGACTGCGAGTGACTCTGATCCGCGAGCCGACTGGGCGCGCGACCAGCTGCTGCGCGCGCAACGTTATAGATATGTGGAAGATTGCGCGCACTTTCTGGTGCTTTCGCGCGCTGTCGAGAGCGTGATGACGGTCGCGAGACTGATCTTGTGACGGCATGTGCGCCAATTCTCGTCATTGCGATTTGCGAATACGTTATTATAGTTACATAGTTGTATATAGTCAATAGTGTGTTATGTAAAATATATCATTTTTGTACGTTTATTAACATATATTATAAGGTGGGTACTATATGTACGTGGTGTTTGTCTTGAATCGGTTTTTAAAAGTGTTTGCTAAAAAGATAGGAGCTTAAGTACATTAACAAGTGGCAGGTAGCAGCTGTAATTGAAATAACGTACACGTTACTTTTTACCGCGTGTAAACGCGTATTATATTCGTATCGTTTGTTTTTTAGTACTATTTACGATGTTTTTAACTTTGGCTGACTATCGTTTCGAGGTTTAGCAAAATGTTGATTATAAAAAAAAATTGTGTTGTTGATAATACACGTCTTGATTTACTCCGATGTATTATTTTTATACAACGTAGGTATAAGATAATAGAATGACATCATTTTTAATGTGCACCGTTAACATAAGATTTTAGCATCATTCGTCAACTTTATCGAGTAATATAAGCTCTGACAATCAATTGTACGTTGTATTTGAGAGATTACTTGTTTTGGTATCAGTTCAGTCACTACCTCCAATTAAGATATTCAGATAATATTTTTCTTTCGTTTTTAAAACGTTCTTAGTAAATATATTATTTTTATCTCAATTTTTACCGTCTTCAAAATAAATTAACGAAATCAGTTGGTCCATAGCTTATTAAATTAAATTTGACAAAATTTTTAATAAACCGCAAGTTAAATTTAATTTTACAAATATCAATTAAATTAAACGTATAACTATAATCAACTATTCCGCCTCGCTAATTTCGTATAAACACGAATAAATAACGACTATATTTCGCACCAAACAATTACGGAAGAGCTTGCAGAAATTGAAGTTATTGGGACATCGAAAAAAATCATCTCGTAACTCAATATACTCTATCAATATTCAGACATCTATTATTAGCGCAAGACATACAAACATCGAGTCCGCACATAGCACCACAGGCCGGTGCATCTAAAATTTTAATTCTAACCCGGAGTTCAGGGCAGCGTCGCTCGAGACGGAACATGTGAATTATTGACACCCGCCGCTAATTGTGACTCCGACGATAGTAATACCCTCGGTATATATACTTCTGTCGTTGTACAATACTTGCAGCCTCCGGCGAGCGAGATCTTTATATTTTCGCTCATTCTCATGCATCATTCTCCAATATAATTGAACCTGGGTCGCCGAGACGTTTCGGGCAGGAAGTGAATGCGCGAGGGTTGAGAGACGCCTGGAGGGCGGCAACCGGATTGCCGCGTATGGCTGGACTTAAGGCGCGCCCGAGTGACGGCAACCGGCGTGGCGCCTACTCGCGCGCCGGTCGATTTGGCTATAAATGGTAGTGTGTTTGTTTTCCTTTCCCTCCCTCCCTGTTCTCTCTTGCCTCTTGCCTAATTAACTTTGGAGCATAACGTAATGTGGGAATGAATAGGATATGGGTATTTTTAAGCTACTCGAAAATTGAAGTTTGTTCTTTGGTTATATGTTATATGTTTTCTCGACTGTGACTCATCAAAGTTTGTTTGAACTGGATTGTTTGTGTTTTATTATTGTGTCTTATTTGGACAATGTATTTTGAAATATAGCTAAACATGTAATTTTAACTTTATTTGCTTTACAGCGTGGTTTGAATGATTGTGTGAAATATACTTATCGAGTATATGGCTCCTTAGACCGAAGCATAAACTAGCAATTATACTAATTTTTTTTTCGACAAAAAGAATTTTGCATTGATGTTGATTGATTTTTGCTTATGAAAATTCTCCATTGTATCGAATAAACAATGTTTCAAAATAGATAAATTATTAGATAAAAAAATAGTTACGATACCTACCCTAGGAGTGATACTGACTTTACACAAAGCATCTTAATTGTAAAAAGTGTTTGCGGACTCGTTTAATCCAAAAAATTTATTTACTTTTATTAAAAGTCAAAATCGACAAAAAAATGTATTTATTGACATAGATGAAAATAAATTTTTTTTTCTCCTAGGGAAAAACTCCCGGACATTTTAAAAATTAAATTAGTCTTGCTAAGGGCTAAAAACTGGGTAAGTGTCCTTAGCGTGTGAAGCTAACACGACAACTTTTCGGCTTAATTCTCTTGTAAACAAATGAAAATGATTGATCGGAAAATTTTGAAATAATTTAGAAGCCAAATTTTTCACATTTTTTAGCTACTTTATGTACAATTAAGTTTTCCTATAAAGTGGGGCCGAAAAAGTGTGTGTGCCTGTGCGAGGCTGAATTAAGTGAATTATAAGTGCAAAAGTATTGTACTAATATAAATGAAAAATAATTTTTTTTTTTCCATACGAATTTCAAGAAAAAGAACTCATTTTTCTATCTGTACCAGTATCGATTGCGGATTTAATCTTATATTTCGGCTCTAAGCGAAATATGTACTTGTTTTCTTTTTTTTTGATTTTGTAAGACGCGTGACTCGCTGAAAATGGAAGAAAGTAACTCACATAAAAAAGTAATTATCATTCTCAAATAATTGAAAACGATTTATTAGGTATATTTTTTATATTTAGAAGCTGCTGACATTGGTTATTTATGCATTTGGTAGATAACTAAAATAGTGACCGATTTACATCGAGTTATCTTAAAATTGTGATTTTTGATAAGTGCAAGTTATACTTTAGCTAAACGAAAAAGAACTTAATTATGAGAATTATTTTGTTTTTATAATGTAATTAATTTATAAATATGTAAATTATAATTATATTATGCCATGCATATATCTATACGTATATGTATATTTGACGAGTCGCTAATACCCGGAATCAGGAGGATGCGACTAAAAATAAATTAAAAAAAAGAATTATTTTTAAAACATGTCATATCCCTATTTATAAGTTGGCCGGTTTTTTTAAGCTTATCAAGAATAACCATTTGTTTATGTTTTACAAAAACGATAATTTTATCAATAATATCTTGTGAAATGTTTTTTTAATAACAACAAAATGTTTATTTAAATTACAATCTTTATTTATGGGCAAGCGTGCATTTTCGTAGAATTTCATACATGGTGATGCAACCACATACATTTATTAAATACAAAACTTCTTAATAAATGATAACAATTAGATATTATTTTCAATAAAAATGAAAAATCATTTATCTCAATACAAAACAACATTTATAAAAAGTATAAACGTATATAATATACTTATTACTAATAAGCATCAACTGCAACCATACGATATACCACGCCAACTACTTAATTCACGTCGTCAGTACGACTCGAAATAACATCATCCAATAGACCACGAGATTTTTGTATATACAATTATTGCAATCCTCTGCTTCTCCATGACCAACACAGCCAATCACGTGGCAAGACATTTCTCCCTTCTTCTTCTTCTTCTCCTTACTTCTTCTTGGCCTCTTCGGTGACCTTCTTGTACCTCAGTGACGACTCCTCCATAGAGTCCAGCCAAAGCTTCAGATCCTTGCTGGGCTGGGGCTTGCGCGCACCAGGCTCGACCTTCTCGATGATTTCAGACACGGGGACCTTGAGGCCAGTGACGCTCTGCTTGCTCAACACAACTGCGCGCACGAAGTTGTCCGACAGGCTGATGAACTCGTGTTCCAGGTAGAAGTTCTTGTCGTCCCAGTAGATGAGCTGTAGAAGATAGATTAGTGGTGGTAAGTTAATTTTGTAAGTGTTTTCGTTGTACTGCAGTGATATTTTTTATCGATTTGGTACAGTGCGTGTGAATAAAAGTTAACGATATTTTTAAACTTTCGTACTATATGATTCTGCTGAAAACATTTCGTTATAGACATTTACGTAGGAAATATATATATTTTCATCTTAAATGATTTAGAATTAGATTAAACTGAGCTTATAGATTAAAATTTTAAGTTAATTTCTAGTCCGTATAGTTGGAATTTCATCTGTAGATTAAAAAAACGCGATTTTTCTAAAAATACACAAGTGGTTAAAATTACTCGATTTCAGCTGAATTTTTTTACAACAGTGTGCTAATTTTTATTTCAACGGATGCTAGTGAACTCACAGTTACAAAGTTAGCGATTTTAATATTTGAATATTAATAATGGCCATTAATAATTAATTATAATACAGTAATTGAACAATGCGTATCTGCGATCTTTTTTAGTACAGCTCTCATGAAATTAATAATATGGCAATAAACTGATATATAATTCATTTTAAACTATATACCTATATTTATTTTTTAATTCAAGAAAAAGTATTTTGAACAACTCATAACTACTATAGACATCCTTACCAAATACGAAATACGTTTCTACCGCCTGTACCAAAAATCTTAACCGCACTGATGTGTTACCGTACCTGCGTGGTGACCTTGTACGGTGTACCGATAGGTATAGCGCGCCTGTACCGCGTCGAAGATGCGCCCTGGACGGCGCCACCGCGTTTCTTTGCGACCTCCGCGTAGATGCCCGAGCGGTCGTAGTAGTGGAACCGGGCAAAGTCAAGCTCACGCAGGTAGCGCGCGTTGTTCATGTGCTTGATGAAGATGTCCACGTCCATTGTCAGGCAGATACCTAATAATAAAGATTTTTTTTGATTTTTTAGTATTTATTTTTATTTTTTTTTTCATTAATTATAGTATGTAGAGTTTTTGTTTTGTGTATCTCCGGTGGACAAGAAACGTACAATGTCATATAAGAGAATGATAATGGTTGTGTCGCAAGGTAATTGTAATAACGATAATTGGTGCAATTATGAGAATACGTGTGTACAGCTCTGCTACAAAAATATAGGCAGAATCGTTCATGTTAAATTTTCTATTTGTGTACTACTATAACACTTCTGAATTCAGATTAACATTTTTTTTTTTTAAATTCTTGTTATAAATTACTTATTTGTTTTAAATTGAAAAATAGCCACTTTTTTGGCACATGAAAAATTTTAAGCCGAGAATTATTCAACTCTGAATGCAACCGATACTTTCGTAGGGCAGCGATACTGCACCTCGGCTGATTGCTGAAGTTAAGCAGCGCTGAGTGCGGTAATACTCGGATGGGTGACCACACGGGAAACCTATATGCAACTTCGGCGTGATTGTTATTCCAGAGGTGATTTTTGCTCATATCAAATTGTTGGCTATTATAGATGAAAGGTATGGATTTCGAAAGCGAGTATGGAAAAAGCTGTAGTAGGATAAAAACTCATAATACACACATACCTACAGACTCTGAATGCAAAACTAATCTGTATTAAAAAAAAAGAAAACTTAACCAAACCTGGCATTTAAATTACAATATAAATTTTTAAGCGTGTAAAAATATAACGATCGTTCGACCCGCATCGCACAACTTATAAAACGAAGCAAAGCAACCGCATAAATGAATCCTCAATTACCACGCCGACGGAAGTGCCTCCGACTAAGTAGATCCCGGCACATTCGACCGACCATGTGCGGGGCCAAACATGCAGAAGCCGCGATCGCTTAACATATCCTTAAAAAAACCGCATATGCGCGCAGTTAAAAATTTTCCATTACAGGCGTATAGAATGAGGCGTTCGCGCGAGTGTGTATCCCGCGAGCTTCAGGATTTACAGTTACACCGATGGTGGAGAGAAAGATCGAGGTGAAAACTGGATAGACCGCTCGCGGTGTTTGTCATGTCCCATATTTTTTCATTATAATAATAAGTAGCTGTAAGTAGATGGGTGTTTTGTTTTTTTACGATGAAGGAAAAGTTGGAGGAAAATTGAGAAATGTATTCGTCGATAATTATATACAAAACTTGTTTAAGAAACCGGATGATGTGTATATTTGTATGCGTACTTTTGTTATCATTATTTGGGAGGAAAATTTTGCGATAATTATGTTGTGCTCGTTTCACACTTTCTTAATTATGCACATGCTAAAAATAATTTAATTCATTTATATGCGCGAAATTGAATACGAGTTTATATTTTGTAGTTATACCTGTTATATATATATAGGTATATACGATTGAAATATGCCAAATCTACATGAGAGATATAATTACGATTAGAAATCTTACGAATTCATTGATGTTAAACCTTCAACGCGAAATAAGTTTTTGCTGTAATACGATATATTGGGACGTGATATGGCATGGAAAAAAAACGATTTTTTACACGCAAGAACACAGTAATTATATATGAGCGTCATATCCCGACAAAAAAGTCATCGATTAACGGGTTATTTCAGATTCGCTTCTTTAGATGCGATGATTTTAAAAAAATGATAGCTAAAGAAATAGTAAATAAACACTAAAACAATGCATAATTAAAACTACTAATTACAATAATGTTATTAACATTGACACCGCAATTTGGTTATAAAAAAATGAAACGAAAGACCAAATGATGGAGAAATTACCGTAAATAGTCGTCTTCTCGAAGATCTTCTTCTTCTTCTCGAACAGCCTGCCATAGCCGATGGTGAAGGCTATCCTGAGGAAGTAGTTGACGTCGAACAGTATGTACAGTATCACGAGGCACGCGAGCGTGAAGTAACTCAACATCTTGGAGCTTCTTCTTTTCTCTTCTCAACAATAAACAAAAAAGTTTATCACCTACGAGTCTCTGCTTTCCTGCGCGGTCAGCCGAAGACTGACTCGCCACTTTCTGCCGGCGCGAGTAATGGAATGCCGCGAAGCGTCTCTATAGTCTATACACACGTATACCGGCACACGCGGCCCCGTTATCCGACGCGCGCGATGTGCGCAAGCTTGTCTCTGGTGTGTGCGTCGGTCAGCTGGCTGATGTGGCTTGTACCGCGTGTGCAGTATATTGCGGTGGGTTTACAACGGTGTAGGTGGTGGACATCCAAGTCCAGGAAATTAGAGTTTTGGATTTGATTATTTTAGGTATTTGATTAGTATTAGGGTTTTATATGTTGGAGTTGTTTGCGAGTGAGAAGGTCCTATGACATGTCGTATAACTTTACGTTCAATGTGGCAATGAAGGCGGGAAATTCAAAAATTTATTTGGTAGAATAATATGTATATGACACATATATTATACAAGTGTAAAGTAAATTGGTTTATAATGAGTTGTGAGAAATACTCTTTGCATTTATAAAGAGTTTTGCAAAAACAAGGTTCTAGTATATATTTAAAAGCTTTAGCAAACAGTAAAAATTTTTCAAGAAAAAGTTAGGAATCAGAAATGAGCCAGAGAAATCGCGACGAAGCGTATTACAAATCAGCTGAATCACTTCTGCGGTCGAAGCGGAAATTCATTAAAAAGACAATGTAACCTTTTCAAATTTCTTAGTCTTTAGGCGACGAAGAGCCATGAAAGATGCATAAGTTCGGAGAATTTTTCAAATATGTGTTTGCACGCAAAAATAAAAGGGATAGATTTATTTCTTGAATGTGTTGGAGAATAATCGAAGAATTTTTTAAAAACAAAAATGGCTTTATTTATTATATAAAGTTTGCATCATGAAAGAAATGTACAATATCGCATAGATAATATTTAAGCGTGTATTTATAAGGGTACAATATATCATATTACTTAAGCGAAAAATTGGCGTACAAAAATCCTTTACTTTAATATAAACGTAATGAACAATTTTCTGTATTCACAGCGAACGGTATAGGGAACCCGAATAATTTTTTAGGTTTCTTTTTTACATTACATTGTAATATGTTTATATATTTAACATAATATTTGAAATATTATTATATTATAATAATTATAACCATAGTGCTGGACCTCACTAGATGCTTAAATATACTTTTGTGAAGTTAACTAGTGATCAAAATTCCAACGAATTTTTATAATGAAAACAATATCGGCAAACGATTCGTTATAAGTTTTGCAGTTAAGTACAACAGTGATGTCCAACATAAATTGAGGTTATATAAGTTTATCTTTCTAAGAAAACTTCGTTTAAGTCTCCATCATTTAAGTACTTATATATAATTTATATGATTCGCACCCATAATTGTTCCTAGATAACTAGAGACGCAACTCTTAGTCTTTGGCTGAATATGGCCCGAGCTTTTAAATGCCAAGTCTATGTCATTTTACAAAAGGGCCCTCAATGAATTTCGTTAGCATAATTAATGTCTGTTCATCTAATATAAATCAAATTCTGAATTTAAAAATGAAAATTCATCTTCATATATAGCTTGGCAATTAAAATTAATGGTGTACTAGATCGTTAAATAAAATTCCGTTGCTCCTCAATATGTAAAAAATACAAATCAAAATTGAAACTTTATAATTTTAAATAGACCAATGATTACTAAACGATCCAGCAACCATTGTAAGCTCGAACGTGTTTATGAAGTTTTACAGAGAGCATACCTCTGCGTTACTTATACGAATAATATATACATTGACTTAACATAAAAAGTACATAGCGCATTTTCACATATAAAAAATCATGACTCCATTCGCTCGTCATGTTTATAAAGCATAATAAAACGGTTCAAGTACAAAGAGATCTTAATGATAAAAGTATAAAAGCACTGAAAATTCCGCGAATTTTTCGCACAATACAAATTTTTAACAATTTACGAATGATAGAAGAAAGTACGCACATTTTCCCTTATGAAAATAGCTCTTATTTAGATATACCCTGACACTTTCGAACTCTCGACTCTCTCTCTTCGCGTATAGTAGAAGAATAGCAATAACATGATTCGTTAGCTTTTTTTTCAAAGAGTCTTAAGATTACAGTATCTTAATCCAATAGTAAAATGTCGACTACTGTTCAACGATCTTCGTAATTTATAAATATACCTAAACACTCAACGGAACTTAAATTCCTATATTCGCAACCCTCAACAATTGGAAAGTATATTCCTCCGAGTAAATCTATCTACACGTTATATACCGCAATTATAACACTACAATAATGGAACATTTTTTTAACATTGTAGAAAGCAAAATCTTAAGAACATTATGTTCTACATCCAACGCGTGTTTCATCATATTTTAGGCAATCCGCTGATTCTCGTTGATTGTCTCGTACCCTCACGAAGGTAAAAGCATCCTGACGTAAAATTATGTACGCAAGGTACTTTTCAATAAAATTTTCTGAAGAATTCGCAAGAGTACAAAATTAGAAGACGGATAAATGATGTATTTATATAAGTTCAGTCGAAGGACAAACAAATGCTCTAAATGCCAGGCACTTATAAAATAAAATGTATACAGGCATTACGCATTTATTCGATTTAAATTTAATGAAGAAGGACGTGGTATAAATAGTTTGGCAATCGGTTATCTCCATTATTTTCAATGCGTCATTTAACATAAATTACTTACGTTTTAACGAAAGTATTTCAAAGAATGATTTTCAACAACTAAAAATATTGACGAAGATTTGTTTACTAAGACTATAGATCACATAAAATTAAGTACGTTTTAAATACTTTTACGCAGAATTAACGAATTCCGTGATTTGCTAATAATACCATTCAATTAAAATTCAAAAGAATTTTACAATACTTTTAAATTAATTTTTTTAACAATGGAGATACCTGATTGAGACAACCGTTAAATAGTTTCCTTGTCGTAGACTTAGATTCATTTATATAAATAATATTGATCTTGCCGGTCAGTTACAGGATTAGTATATTGAACCATTATCAGTGAAAAACGAAAGAAGTTAGATTTTTTACTTATCTTAGATAATACCTGTTTTATTATTCATTATAGAACAATAGAGCGTATTATAAATATACTTGCACTTCATTAACCTGCTCTTCCCAATTTTCAGTGCTAAAATTATCCTTTCTGCCAACATCTAAAACTCTTAGTTTATGTGCGTTAAATTTTTAATAACGAATTATTATTATTTGAACTTCATTCTTAAAGTTTTAAATGCTATGAATCTGTGAATTGTCTTTTTCACATTTATTACATAGTATAGATGTCGCGATTTACCGGTGATCCAATGCTATAAGCTACGGGATCGAACAAACATATCTGCATCTTCGCATTTTCACCTCTAATGACTCAAAATCTACCAGGACATCGTTCAAAACGAAAAACCGGTTAAGCAAGGTGCCAGCGGACATATGGTTTCGGTCTGTTATCTCAAAAGATACCTTTAATTACTTAATTTATTTAAAAACAAACATTTTAAATTTCGTATACCCCTGTATTCTTGAGATATTCAATACTAAATTTATGTAATACTTTTCGTATAGATTCATTTTATCTTCTCATTGAAGTACAATTTTTTAAACTTCTGTTTTATACTTATATCGTTTCCAACCCTAATCTTAATTACTTTAGTGCCATTCCTTAAGTATTTACTACTTAATTTACCCACAATTATTTCGAAATTATTCCCATACTCTTCTAAGCACAAATTCACAACCAAACTCTCTACCGAACTACAAATTCCCAATTCCAACAAAAGAACTTCAATCTCAGATCAACAACACACCGAAACCACAGACCGACCGGACTAGAAAAACATCACACACTCGCGCGCTCAGACGAGGGTCGTCTCGAAGAGGGCGAGGCCGTTGCTCGGCGCCGAGGTACCCGCGCGCTCATCCTCCGGTTGTCAGCAGTGCGTCGACACCGCCTGGGGCGGCGGTGGTGGCGGTGGCGGCTGTTGCATTGTCGTCGGGGGTGGCACAGGGGTCGGCGCCTGCTGGCGCAGGTTCGCCGAGGAGATGTCGTTGCACTCGAGCCAGCGCGCCACCTCCAGTGGCATCTCCGGGCGCACGTGTGGTATCTAGAAGTTGATGGTTGGATTAGTGGGTCGTAGAGATCATTTTATTTGAAATTAAATTGTATATTTTTATCTGATATTGAATACAGTAATGATATACAAAAGTAGACGTTTTGTTGTGTATATGAATTTTTTTTTTTATGAACGAATTTTTAAATTGAATAATGGACCATCTTTTAGTCCAATATTATATAATGCTGATCAGAAATTACGAAATTAGCCTGTTTAAGTACAACTATGCTAAGAATTTGATTTCACTCTCTAAGGAGATTTATTACTGGAAAGTATATTATTGAACATGAAACCAGTACATACTTTGGTTAAATTTCAAATTCAAATGATTTTTTTCCTCGCGATCAAGGTTATTCGCTTATTATATGTAAATTGATATTAATTTGTAACGTGTTCCAAACATCATGTTAGATGGAAATTTCAATTGCTCAACTATATCATGTCCGCAGGCCTAGTTTGGAAATTCAGGTCAATTTGAAGAAATTCAAAGTCAGCTAATTTAATTCAAGAATTATTGATTTCTGAGTGACTTTATTTTTTCATATCGCGATGTACTTATTCTCAATTAAATCGAATTAACGGAAATTCATAGTGATATTTAATAAAAGCTTACTAAGAAATATTCTGAAAGCCCATATGAATTCTATTGTGACGAGAAAAACATATGCTAATATACCTCGAGGTTTTTAGAATTACAGCTCCACATATATGAATAATCAATACGTAACGAAGGCAACCAAAATATAATCAAAAAGAAACGGCTATAGAAATGTAATTGACCTGCCCATAGAAAGTTCATCGGTCATCATTATGCATTGGACATAGCTTTGAGTTTTCTTTCTCCCTGTAATCTTCCGGGTTGCTTGAATTCTTTGAATTCTCCCTCCCACGTTATTAATAACAAACCATCTCAATGCCAAATCAATATTTATGACATTGCAATATGCGCTGTATCAAAACATTTCCTGATTAGCTTAAATACCATCCTTTATTTACAACAAACTTTAATTTAGTACTTCTTTCAGAACATAATAAAACCTACTTCCTCAAACCCCAATGAAATGAACCCGCCACCACCTTCACACCTTCCACTGATCACTGGGTCACTCTACCAATCCGTCTCAACTCTCCCTCATTTGAAATTCAAATATCTCCCGGGCTCCGTAAAGGTCACACACACACTCACACAGAAACACGCAGTATTCTATAGGTATACCTGCGTGACACCAGCCTCCACGCTGCCGTTCTGCTTAACGCCGCGATCGATGAGCACGCCCATGACGGCCTCGGCGCTGCAGTCGAGCACCCGCTGCCGGCACATCGCGATCGCCCTCACGAAGCCGTCGGACGGTGTCACGAAACGGTGCTCCATGAAGATCGTCCTATCGTCCCAGTAGATTATCTGTGATTGAGAGGCGCATAAAGATTAGCGGGTCGTTGGGCTTGTGTGTTAATCGAGTGTCTACATTTTGAAGAGCTTATTTTGTTGTTTAATGGGGTTAATATAATATACTTGAATTTCATAAATATTTATTCGATGTATTTTATGTAGGATTGATGTTGAAAGATCGTATGAATACTATTGTCTTTTTATTGATTCTGGACACGTGCACGCAGTTTCAGTCTTATACAAAGAACTTATATATGAATAACATATCGCTTGAAACAACGACGACGTGTGTATTATTTAGAATACTAATGCACGTTAAAACGATGCAAATATTGGAAAGATCATTATTGACTATAATCTGTATATTTTTAATGCTAGAAGATGTCTATTGAATAACAATTCATGAAAATTACTAAATTAGTATGTTAGGTCTTATTGATTGGAGTGGTTGCACATATTGTAACTACACAATTTGAATAGCATTAAAACCACAATTAAAACTACTAATCAACTGCCAACAATTAAAACTCAAGATTTGAATAGCGTCTAGAGATCTTACTTGATTGCGTTGGCGTTGCATAAATTAAATATGTCAGATAAAATGTTAATAACTATATATATATTTTATTTAAAACTATTTATGAACGCTTATAATATTATGAAATAAATAAATTTTGAATAAATATAAATATTTTAATGAAATTCTAATTAGTATATTACGCAACTATGTAGGAAGATAATGAGTTGGCCAGTCCAGAGCACGTGTACATTGTGTGCACGTGCGTGCACGTGTTGTATGTTGTATGCAAACATGTGCTCTGGGGTGACCCTCTTTATCCCCATGTGGCGTATACGATTTTTCAACATACCCTAGCGAAAATACCACATATGCGTCTTTGAGCCGGAAGCGAATGTGGTTACTTTCCGCCCGAGTATATGGTGAAAAATAGTATACGCACCACGAGCTGTGGACTGTCCAAGTTTTCTCTTCCATAGATGCGTAATATACTATTTCTAGACTAAAAGTCTTATTCATTATCAAAATTACGAGTTCATGGACATGCGAACATCGCAGAAGTTCACCTTGGTGTATTGGTTTGTATTTTGGCAAAGACAGTCAATCGAATTCTAATAAAAAATTAACGATTGAGGTTCTATATACTATTAAATGAAATTTTTATGAAACCTTATCTTCAAAGCAGTAAATTCTCAAGTAAAGAATCATTAATTACACGTAAATTATGCAGGCGTGACTAAATGATACCGGGTAAGCTACTACTTTTAAATTAAAAGTAATCAATTTCGAATAATCTGCAGTTCACAAAGTCACAAATACCAAAATATAACAATATTATTGACGTTTTAAATGTTGTTAACCAATACGTAGAAATGTTCAATTTATTGCAACTAAAATTAACATAAAACCATTACCCAGACCACCTAACAAAATACATCTTTGCTTCCCTCCCGAAACCTCAATCTCCCCAACCCCTCAACCGCCAGACATCAAAATCCCAGTAGCGCCTGCCTGCAGCTCCACTCAGACTCGCGAAAAGAGGTCATCCCACCCACTCAGACATCTCTCTCGTACTATACCTTCGAGGTGATCTTGAAGAGGGAGAGAGGCTTGAGGAAGCGGCGGTAGCGTATCGTCGAGGCGCCCTGCACGACGCCCGAGCCCTGTGAGCAGATCTCGCGGTAGAGATTCGTGCGTTCGTAGAAGTCCGCCCGGGCAAAGTCGAGCTCGCGCAGGTAGCGCGCGTTGTTCATGTGGTAGAGCAGCCAGTCGATGTCGTTCGTCGTGCACAGACCTGTGGATGAGAAGTGGAGCTTGAATGATTGATTTATGTTGTTTTGGAGGGTTCGCTGCGGAACGTTGATTTAATGGTGGAGAGGTAGAATTTTAACCGATTGATTTGTGTAACACATAAGTTCTAAATACGAACTTTTCGAATTTTATTCCGGTAAATAAGGGTACATGAAATTAATTATTTCAAAGTTGAGTGTATTTAATCGTAAAACTTCGGTGGATAATTAATCGCAGTAAAGATATATATTTCAGTTATATATTTCGTCCCTGCTCGCATGCTTAATATTGCAATCATTTGTAACGAAATGAGCTTTCAGAATATGTTTGGTATATCGAACGCGCATTATGTGCGCTTGCATATTAATAACCTTCATCGACAAGTGTAATTATGAATTACAGCTACTGGACTTTTGCTGTTATTTGAGTATTACATACATGTGTGAAAACGGCGTTAAATCAATAATGAAATAAATGTGCATACATCGATTTTGTTTACGAAATATATTGACATCGCAAAATTCGCCGCTTGTATACGAAATTCTGTTATTCTGTGTATTTTCACACCAGGTATTCGTTGAATCATTGTTAATAAAATTTTTAACTTGATCATCAATATTGCACATTTTACTTTTGCATGAGTAACTTTCCTTAGTCAACGAGAATGCTCGAGTTTTATAACGTCTAAGTAAGTGTTTGCAATTATGTCTAAGTACTTGCAGGATCGTTTAGCAAACTTATAGCTCGCCTATAGCCATAGCGAACATAAAGGCGTGGTTTGTTTACACTTGTTCTGTACGTGACTTTTATTCATAAGTATACTTATAGACGAAAAAAGTGTATATTCCCACGTTTTCTGTATTTAGCAAAATGATTATATACTTCGAAGTAAAAAACATGAATAAAGAAAAAAAAAATTTAATTTTCTGTTAGAAATAGTAAAATAGCGAGAATGAGTTCTTAAAAGTTTTGCATTTTTTTTTAAATATGTATGTTAAAATATGGAAAGCGATCTATTTTTAATTTATATACTATAATAACTTTATAATATCTAGGTTAATCCAATGCTTGGGCTCTGCATAATTATAATCATAAAGATCGTTTAATAATTATCTGCTACCTAAATATATTATGTTAATTACAGAACCATCGCCGACAGAAAACCATCACTATGTAGCTATAAATTTTGCATATTCAATGAAACCATCAGATTTGTTACATAATTTTAATATTTATAATATATAGGTATATCCCGCAAAAAAAGTCTCTTGCATCTTTAATTAGAATAAACCCCACGAGTTTATAATAAAACGTGGAGAAACAATAAACCGCTGTAGGCTACATATTTTCAAGGTCGATCGAGCGAAAGTTTTAATGAACATTTCATTTTCCAAAGAGCCTCGTTAATAGACCCTATACACCTTTTTTATACACGGGCTATACTAATGTACCTCGCTTTATTGTTCTTACATAATAGAATCCTTTGTTATAAAATTGCATTATAAAAGTGGACAAGTGCGTGTACAATGTACCCCCATAAAAGGAATGTTTCTTGCTGGGAAAAGCGCGAAACTGTAACGAAAAAGTTTGCGCATGCGAGGCTCGTAGAATTCATTCGCTTTGCATAGATATAGACATGCCATCCGGCAGTAAAGTTAAAGACACTACTGCGATACGTCTTGCTTTTACTACCTAGTTAATGATGATGATCGGTAGATATAATTTACGAATGCTTTTTAACCATTCTTGCACTTTTTTTACAGTCCCATAAAATTTCTTTCGCTTCTCTAACTATGATCATTACGACAAAGTATTCGATAAATCTAAAAACACGTTATGTTACACTATAACTACTCCTACTACTGACACAAAAACAACTGCTATGCATTTCATCTTTCAGACAAACAAGCTATCATTGAACGCGCGTCCGATCACTCCTACAACAGTCATAGCTGCGAAGTGGCATTTAAATATCGAAAGCCACTCGAAGTCAGGGACACGGGCGTCGAATTCGATATCTGGTATTTTCTAGGTCAGCCTTGGGTTGCTGCTGCTGCTGCAGGAAGGCACACTTGGCACGCGGTTATACACGCGATACACTCGAACCCCGGCGATAATGGAGTTGAGATACGGGCACAACTGCATTGTACTGAAGGTATCGATGGGCAAGGTCTAGGTGACGCTTAGAGTGCGGGCGATCAAACGATTGTTGATTTACTTATCAATGGAATACTTTGATCATTATACCTACATATATAGGCGTTCGTAATTAGCGGTAGAGAAGCTATATATACACTATGCTATGTGTAATTTCCGATCAAACAGTTTTAAATATGCAGGCGACCCGCTCGTTATCAAAATCTACAGCACGCGGCGGTGGGTAAACACTGTAATCCGTGACCGGTAATCGAAGTGCTTCAAATATATATATGCATGTCGGTCGTGTCGGCATACGGCTAGTATAATTTATAGCGCGGGAAATCATTTAGCGTCGTTTGATGAAAGATGGAAAAAAGTAATTAGGGAAATTGGTTTGCCTATATAGCATTAGATAAAATTTATGACTTTGGCTGAGTAAAAAAAGGAGTAGTATGGATTTTTTGTAAAAGTGAATTTTTCTGATAAAATGTAGTAGCTATAAATAGATTTCCGTATACATTTATTAAATAACTAATCCGATAGACTTATGTAATATTAGCTATATTAGCTTAGTGCTGGACATAATGTCAGCAAAATAATGTCGACTGTCTTTTCGATAGCATTTTAACAATAGAACTATATCATTTCAACTTTTAACAACGAAAATTCAAAGTCTATATGTGAAAAAAAAACAATCTTATGATCGTCCGATAGATATATTTAGACTCATAATTCGCTACTGAGCCCAGAGTTAATAAATTAAACTGTTAATAACTACGCCTCGTTTAGCCCATCATCAACTATCCACCCTCACCCACCCCTCAATCAGCAAACAGCAAAACTCATCTCTATACTCTCCGTACCCACATACACACACGTGACCCTTTGCTCGAAGCCGCCGCGGAATCGATAAATCGCCCGTATTATACGCGTACTAGCTCTCTCTCAGCTGTTCCTGCCTGCGCCTCATGCCTGCCGGCCGCAGCTGCCTATGTCAAGGTCGCGCGTAGATGTACGGATTCCCCTGGCGATATGCGTATATAAGTCGCCGTCGCCGTGAGGTAATCCGATGAGGGTGTAGGCGCTTTTTTCCTACTTCTGACGCAATGAACGCGGAAAACGCAGTGTATTTAGCGTTTCGTTCGTGGAAAATGGTAGGTTTGCGGTTTATGCGTGTTTATTTGGAAGGTAGAAGGTGGAGGTTTATGATGTTGTAAATGCGATGGATGGTTTTAATTGGCGGACTGCTGTTTTAGTCGGACATGCAATGCTGGGAATATATGGTTAATAAAGTTTTTATGGGGGCTGCATGCTGGTGAATCGATGAATTTGCGGATTTATACTTACGACTGAGTTGTTAGAGAATTATGAATAAAAGGTTTCTGTGTTTTTTAAGGGATATCCAAAAATTGCTTATTATTTAAAAACAAAATGGAGCTCGTCAAGATTCAACGTGCGACAGAATTTACGCTAGAACTTACTATTAGAAAGTAAAAACCATCACAAAGTGTGTGTATATAACGATATAGTTAATGCTGAAAGCTCAAAGTTTTTCTGTACCTCGCATAAATCTATACTTATGGTTAGAAGTATGTACAGAGACCTGTTTGTTGCAAAAGCTGATCAGTTCATTCCCGCTTCCTCATTGCTCGAAACGAGAAAACATATTCTATTAATCATTTATTGATTGAAAACAGGTTTTCTTCCATTATCGAGCCATATCTATATTTAATAAATAATATTGTCAAACCGGTTGGGCTTTTCTTTAAAAGAACGTTCAAGTTATATACTTGCATTAAGAAAAACAATAAATTATATCAATTCTGCAGCTTTACTGTATATTTAACTAATTATTATAAATATTTAATTTTAGAAATAAACAAATAAATAAACCATTGCCGTACATTATGATAATATGTTATTGATTTTGTATGTGAACATGACTGCATAATAAAGGTTTATCTAACACTCAATTTTACAAAACGTTGAGCTTTCACAACCAAACCACTGCTTAAAATGGTATTTATTAATCAGACTAATATGATAGAATTTAATGTATCAGTAAAGTAAGAAAATTTAATTCTTGTTCTCTTTTACCAACATACATCATTACTATTACGCGATATGAATAATCTAGTTACATCGACGTCGTAATCGTATATAGCGATCTCATTTATCAGTGTCGCGCACATATGTGTGATCGGTATCGGTTATTCTATTCCATTTCGAAACACCCATAACAGAATATACATCTATCTACTTATGCGTGAATCGATACAAACCTTTTTTCTGTACATAAATATCTATTTCGGATTCCCCTTGTACAAGGTCATCGACATCATATTTACGACGACAATATATTTCGACTATTCACCAACATTTCTTCCTAAGAATTCCAGACAACACTAACGTATGTGAATATGTATAAAATGCCATTACACAACAAAAACAAACAACAACAACTTCGCACCGCCACCGCTCCCATATTACTGCCACTCCAAAACTTACAGACACTCCGCGACGAGAACTGCCGCCACTCTGCGATCGATGCCGCTCGAATACACGAATATAGAGATTCCGGACCATAAATCCGCGCAGGATTCCCCGACGGGTGACTTCAAGGCCGAACCGTAGGATCTGATAGAGGAGGCGATAGATTGGGAAGTGGCCGATTTCGAGCTCATTTGCACTAGGATTCGATTCGGCGTAAATTTTATAGCTCGGGTTTCCGGTTGGTATATGTATATATAGGTATACTGAGACTCCGAGTGAGTTTTGCAATGATCGAGTATTTTGGTCGCTGAAAGGATTTATTTAGTGAGATATTACATAATTGATAAAAATGAGTGTCCCAAGCGAGTTAATTATGTCAGTGGACTCAAGAGGTATATAAATATAAAATTTAATATGCGACGAAAATGATGTCGATTGAAACAATAAAGCTTGAAATAATCAAGTAGCTCTTATTATTTGCTTTCGATACAACGGTAAACTAATATAAATTAATCAGCGCAATTGAAACATTCAGGAAACACTGCGACCACAGCATCCAGTAGCTTTATTCTGGCCAACGTTGCACTCGTGTGACGTCACACTGCGGATATACGCGCGCGTCTAGCACTTTGGACGTCATGCGCCAGCCACTGTTAGTCACCGATATATCTCTTTTCTTCATTTAATTGACCTACCTCACATTTCAGAAAACGTTGATATGTATTATATACACCGACGCGACCTGCTATCGATATTATGAATGAAGGATGGGCCACGAAAACCTGTTCTTATACCGAAAGTGAATCTGCGTACATTGCGTTCGGTGAATTTCGAAGGTGCTTTTAAGTGACAGATGAATACACGAATTGTTGCACGCTGCGAAGTTTATTTAAAATTTCTGCATTTTAATGACAGTCGGATGCGACGTTACGCAAGCGACTTTGTCGAAGCAAATTGTTAGATAAGTTATAGCGTTTCCGTAAGTGAACGAACAAATAAGGAGTGATTTATTCAAATGTGTACCTACGCGTTCGGTTTCATCTGTTATTTTTCCACAACGGTTGTTTGTCGGTAACAAAAATATTTTATTGATTAAGGCAAAAGTTAGGTGGAAGAAATTCGAAGTTCAAGCAAACTTCATTAAACTTTCGTCATATCTTGTAACGAACAATTTGAAACAATGAATTCAAAATTAATCTAACAAATGTCTTTAATATGCGGGTATATTCCATTGTTCTGTAATTCTTCTTGAACCTCAGCCATTAATAATTCAGTAGATCCGAACTAATCGATCGGCAATTACCAGTAGAAACACTTTACATACGCGATGCAACATATAAATGAATTCGTTGATTAATTTTTTATTCCCACAACTCCCGTTACAAAGATCACATCGTTCACCATTTTTTACAAATCAATTATCAGATCAACAATTCATTCTCTCAACTGCGAATAAAGCAACTCGAAAAATTACACTCACAGCCGGCTGTATAGCAAAGCCTCAGACCTGTACCGGCGAAGCAAAGAAAAACAAAAAGAAGAGTGAGTTTTTATATACCGGGATGATAAAAAGAAGGATGCAGACTTGAAAATTCGCATGAATATATCCGCTGATTTATATACCCACTGACCGTCTCTGGAAAAAAGGTGGCGCGCGAATGCCAAGGCGAGGAGAGTCTATTTTAACAAGCTTATCCGGATAAACCTCGACCGCCTTATACTTCGTCGCCGTTTCGGTTTCGCACGCAGTATTCTTTATTTTTTCTCTCCAATGCGTTTCGAACAATAGATTCTCTTATCTTTTCGGGATAAAAATCTCTATCTATACATATAAAAAAACCTATACTTTCATGCACATGTGAAGCGAACGGCGGCGCATTATATATTTCACCGTCGCGCATTGCTGCACCGAAGGCCATTATACGAGCGCGAGAGAAAGAGATAATGATGGAGACGGAGCCGCCCTGACCTTCCCCATATACGCGTGCGATGTCCACGCATACGCACGTGGTCGTATAGGTAGTAGAGGATTATTGCGCGATGGTTAATTTTTGATAGTATGGTACTGCAGAGGTTGTTAATTCTCACATATTTCTTAGTCATTTTGCAGACTATACTTCCTAGCTTTTATTATATTTTAATTAAAGCCATCTCGAGCGGATTCTAGGTCATCTGCGCCTTAATTATACAAAAGTTCCAAGCTACCGCAGTAACTTTTCACAACTGAATTCCACTTTTAGGAAAAACTTCGCAACGAAACTTATTCGAAATAATAACTTACTGTAGACGGACGTCTCGTCGAGGATGTGGACCTTCTTGCGGCAGAAGCGCGCCAGGAACATGGTGATGAACATGCGCAGGAAGTAGTGGACCTCGAAAAGGGCGTGCAGCAGTACCACCGCGCCGAGCACGCCCACCAGTACCCAGCACGTAATCATGGTCCTCTTTCTTCCTCTCTTTCTCCCTCTTTCTTTCTTTGGAAGCTTCGCGGTCTGTGAAAGAAGAGAACGATATAATTATGAGCGTTCGTTCGTTCTTTTGGGATCGATCGAGGAGAGGGGAGTAAGGAATGCCAGCTATGCAGTCTTGCGAAGGTCAAGTGCAATGCGCTACAATAACACCGTCCTTTTTTCGTGTCTCGCGGCGACGTGTGCGTGTATATAGTTCGGGACATTTTTATGGGCGAGAATCAAGTGCCGTTCGCGTCTGTATGCATGTGTGTACATTGACATCCTGCTTTCACTTTTATTATATTGTGTAGTGTCGTGTGATGCCGCAGGGGTTGACTGTTGCACAGTGGATTTTGTAATATTTTGGGTGATAAAAGTGGAAGTGCATTATTCAGGGTCGAGGGTTTGAGATAAATGGGTACAAACCGATCGTGGAAAGCGTGCAATAGAGTTATAGAAGAGGACAAAAGAAGTGACATTTTTATGAGATTATATCATCTCAAGCGCCTTTATGCGCTTAAATATATATTTTCAAATCTTTTATATTTCGTACTAGAATGAAATCTAAAAGAATTACATTTGGAATTCCTCAGAACAGAAAATATGGAACTTTTCATCCAATCAATAATGCATCCTCAAAATTCTACCCCCCAACCCAACCCGAGTGACAAGTACAGTGTACGCTGAAATATCCTCACATTTAAATAATCCAACGTCGCGCACGTACCCCTGGATATAATGAAATTTCATCAAACGAAATTCCACTTTACGGAGGACGGCTGCATTATTATAACTTCCACTTAACCGACAGATAATAATGACAAAGCGACGATAATTAAATCATTTTGCATCGCCGGGTTTGAGCGTATGCTTTCAAGATGAAATATACGACGGCGCTCGGTATGGCGCGCCGTAATTTAACGCGCGAGGACAATGCGAACGCTCGCGTTCCTGGGTAAATTAAAAAAGAAGATGAAGTGGGTGTGCGACCTGATTCGTGCGAAAATTTTGCAGTGGTGTGAATGACTTTATGGTATTTGGGATTATAATTTTCTTTTGAAACATTTGAAATGTGTGCGTAAAGTGTAATCACTTACAGCGTAAAGAAATCTATTCTCTGTAATGAAAAAAATTACAACTGTATTTTGAAAAGAAGTTTTTGAGTGTTATGTTAATACTTATATGAACAAAAAAATTAGTTTAAGTATAGAAGTGAGGAGCCATTGATCTATATCTATATCTTTTTAAAAGTATTACTACGGCGCCACGTGCGCAGATGATACTCTGAAGTTGGCTTTGTTTCCCGAGACGACAATGATATTTTTGATAATGACGTGAGATGTCTCTAAGCTTAAATTCCAGACTATAGTCAATCCAATGATTGTCAATTATAAATATTACTTTCTATTAAAATCTGTACACAAAAATTCAAGTCTAGATAATTCACCCACCCTTTCCAAACTAAACCCCACCCCCACACATACCACTCAACAAAATGTATAATAAACTATACGTGACCAAACCACCGAATTCAACTCACCTAACGAGCCAACTCCTCAGCGGCAACTTCTCTCGGTCTCTCTACCAATAACTCACGGCGACCTTTGGCCTCGCCATCGCGCCTCGACATACACACACTCGAAAAAAGCTCTCTTCTCTTCTCTCTACAGTGGCGTCTCTTGGGGTAAGCAGGCCGACTGGGTCATCCCGGTGGTGGTGAAAGAGCGTCGCCGGCGCTGCTGGTCATCCTCTGCGGCCCGAGATAAGCAAGCCGCTCCCGGGGTTGACGATCTCGGATGAAAGGCCGCACACGCGCGCGCGCACCTGTAATGTACAAGAGTATAAGTTAGCGGTGGTAGTGTAAGGGCTGTGTTTGCTCTGGGAAGATGGGATAGAGTGGTGGTAGTGGGGGAGGGTAGAGATTGTGGAGGGTTTATTTTTCGTGGATGGGAGTGGTTGGTGTGATGGGTGGGAAGACATTTTTTTGGAATGGGTTATGGGTTGTGGTTAGGGAGTAATATGCGTGAAGTTGGCGGATGTCATATAAATGCTTCCATTAACCTTCAAAAGTGAAGAAAAGTTTATAAAAATATTTTTTATTTGTAGGTCTATGGTGCGTTGAAAAAAATTAAATGTGTAAATTGCGTGGTTGGATTTGATCCTACTATTACTATGTTCGTCTGACTTAACGATAGATATAGATACTTCCGATATCATTGTTAAAGAAAGAAGTTTGATAACTTACAAAAAAATATGTGCATTTTATGTACGCTATTCTCTTCGTACATCCGTTACTTTTTTCTCTAATCCCACTAAGCCTAATCCATGTCATCGTAGATATCTTATCAGCGTCATTCACAAGCAATATACTACGCAAAAAAATCTTCTCAGCCAAAGTATACCCATAACTTTCCGCTTCACATTTCGCTTTTCCCCTCTTTTTCAAGAAGACATTTACATCCAAAAACTCAGGCGCACTTCCAAACACATCAGCTCACATATAACGTTAACCTATATCGAACCTTTGTACAGCACACACACAAATACACAGGCGGCTCATTGAAAAGCTGCACGGCAGCTGCGAAACGAAAGTCCATCGGCGATTGCAGCAGACGCGTGCGCACTTACAAAAAGAAAACTCGCACTCGCGCGCGCGTGAAAGGCAGAAAAAAATCGAAGCACGTCTCGCGCGATTTCGTATTCTGGGATGGCCGAGAACTGCGGCAGTAGCCGCGCAATCGCGTCTATAACAGCTCGCATGAATTCGGAAACGACAGCTTTTTTGTCTCTTGAGTAAGTATGTAAGTGAAAGTAGAAGCGAAGGCGTGTAAGTATGTACATACCTAGAGATTGACGGTTGTTAGAAGTTTGGATCGGGGGGAAGGATTGCCGGCGATGGGGTGTGACGGATAAGATACGGCGATGTTTTTGAAGCTTCGTGTATAAGGATGAGCTGGATTCTCGCGACTTGATAAATGAATCGGAAGGGTTTGATGTATGGAGAATGCGAGAGAGAAAGGAAAAAAGTTTTAGCAGAAGGATGATTCTCTGGAGATTTCGGTTGGGAACTGAACGGAATATATCAATGTTTTCTAATTCTGTAGCTTATTATATTTAAGTCAACACAACAGACTCTATTACAAGTAATTTTAGTTTTTCAACTAATAGAATATTATTTACTCTAGAATATTTAAAATATGAATAATTTATAACGTTATCATAATGTGAGTATAAGAAGTAAGTATAAATATCTGTTATCGTTGAATAGACTATTATGGTAAAGTTAGTTTCGAATAGTTTGGTTAAAATCAACTCAGAAATCTAACATATATTCAATGTCTATATATACATTTACATAAATAGGTAGATAGATAAACATCGCATAAACAATTATTACCTCCAACAATAACAAAAATAACACCTGATTATCCGCCTCACCATCCATATCGATCCCACTCCCAGCGCCCCAAAAATAACCCACCCCTGCCAATAACGCAGTCGTCCAATTTTAAATCAAGCCCGTCGATCGATCTCCATGCGCGCGGCGCTTCACTTAGCTCTCCGGAAGTTTAGCAGACGAGCCATTTCTCCCCGGGGGAAATTAACGACGCGCGAGAATTACGTACGCCGAGAGGCCAAATGGAGCGGAATTCAAACTTCCCGCTCGGCATTGCGCAAGACATCGCTTTTTCTTTTCGGCATTTGGAGATATGCCGAGAGGCGGTTCTGAGCAAATGTTTGAAGTCAATATTTTGACGGAGAGAGTGAGCGAGCGAACGCGGAAGGAAGTCGTACGTGGACGACGAGTGTGGAATTGCTGCGAGATGGATTTTTAATCTGATTTCGGTGAGTGTATGCGCCTCGTGTGCTGAAGATGATGGAAGTATGTGTAGGTGGAAGAGATGATTTTGGAAGAATGCATATAGGAGTGTTTGTTCTGTAGCGTGAAATTATAGCTGTATTGATTGGTTGAATATCTTGAAATTGCCAAGTTTTGTTATTGCCAATCTATTGTAATAATGAAACTCGAATCACAGACCTCGTTAACATGACTTGTACTCCACTAGTACTCCAAGATTGATCATCTCCACTTGCTCTCTCGTATTACACTCAGAAAAACTATCTTATCATACGAATCGTCCAACAATACCTCTCAAAAAGCTCTTTCCACTTAATCAATCACTCATTAGACAACGCTATAGACCACGAACACTCGCATTAGCGCGCCGCGGACAAAGACGGTCAGCTGACGCAGACGCCGGCGCGCGGCGTTTCCTAATGCAGCCGTGCTTACGCGCTGAATCACTCGCCGGGCATTGTATAGCGACGCGATCGACGCGGGTTCTATCCTCATTGGTGATGCGCGCCGGGTTTGAGGAAACGGGAGCTACCTATTTGGTTTTTTTAAGACCGAGGTGCGGGTGGTCGAGGCAGGTGTCGCGGTGGATTGATGGAGTTAGGTGCGAGGTTTGAATGCCGAGTGGAGTGTTAAATGTGATGTGTACAATTATTAGTATATATAGGAACCGCGAGCAAGTTTGATAATTGTAATTACACTTTTGGGAAAAATCGAAGCAGTTTTAGCTTTGTTTCCTGCATTCGCAGCCAAATGAACAAACCTCCGCTTAAAGCTTTGAAAGCCGCCCCCCGCGAACGAAGTTTCACCCTCGAAGCGTCATATGACACAGAAGTAGCTGCGTGTGTGTATTTATCGCGCGTTTATGCAGCTGCTGTTTCAGATTCTCGAGTGCACACTTCGCGCGAACTCGTTATATGTATATATATTGAATGCACATATTGTTATTTCGAAACGCTTGACCTAGAACGCGATATATTTCTTTTTGCTCGCTTCCCACACCGAGCGTGCGTTGCATAAACACTCGGATTATGGAAAAATACGCGGAGGATGGTCGTAACGGCGATTAGTGAGATCCTGGAAAAACTTCGATCCGATCGGAATTCCTTATATGTTTATTGATGTATACCTGCTATAGAATCTTTCAGTTTCGATTTTTTGCAACGCAATATCATCTTCTCCGTAATCCTCAGTCACGACAGTAACCATTATTCTTCGTAACCATAAAAAAGAATCATACTTTAGTTGTTCACTGAATTATTTAATCCCTTACCCCACATCTAACCGCGGGAAAGCCGCTCGCATCATACACTCGCAAACCGGCATCGACCAGCAACAACCCACCTCGCGTGCCAAATCAACTCTCACCACGGCACACACGACGACTGCAATCGCACTGCGCCCGTATAAGCGCGAAGCACATAAGTATTGCACCGAAATCGGGAGTGAACGCAAAAGTTCACTCGCGCGCCTATAGACTTCGCCGAAATCGGAAAAACCGGTTCGCGCGCAGTTATGCCATCGTCGATTATAAAGCGAGCTGAGCGCGAAAATCTAACGCGAAAGTGAACGAGTAAGTATGGTGGGTCAGTTGGTCACCGGGATATATAGGATAGTCTGACGATGACCCAGTTGGCCGGCGTGTATGCGCGTCTTATGTAAGAAACGCGTGCGCGAGCAGACACGTGCGCGTGGCGGGGCATACCTGCAGTAATAATTACATAAAGCGCGACGGGCAAATTGAGCAAGAAAGCTTGTATATCGGTCGATATATACACGTACACTTGAGCGATTGTTTTGGCTTTTGAGAGTGTAGGTCAGGTGTGTGGAATTGGAGGAAAGCTTGGGATGGAGATTGATGGGCTAGGGATGAGAAGTGGCTTCGTTGTGGTTGACGATTGATGGGCATTTGGTGGCAAGAGATTTTGGGGAATTATATTAATTGGGTTAACGATGTAATTGTGGGAAGAGTTAAAATATATAATTTAAGGAAATAAGAAGATCGGTTGAGTGAATAATTTATGTTATAAATTGTATACTATAATTTAAAATACGTATATATAATTTATAAATAAATGCAGCGTCAATATGAAGAGAAATGTTAATCGATATAATTAATTATTGTCAAATGTGTTTTATTTGCTTGACAATATTAATAGCACGGAAATATTATTGACTTTTAATATTTTCATAGTACACCTAACCGTTTATTTTTCAAACCAATTAAACGATTGAATTTAATGGCGTTCATCTTTAATGTATGTATGTACGTACAACGCTTTACTCTTTCATGGGTATGAAGTTTGCAACGTTGTAGTGCAACGAACAAAAATAAAAACTTACTTACTTCGAGTTTGTAATAATTAATATTAAATAGATTTATTGTTTAAAAGTATCAAATAACTTTATAACAAAGATTTAGATGAAATTTCCATTGCTTAATAACTTTAATTAATTGTAAAAAATT
>UXGD01001645.1:0-32539 GCA_900474315.1 Torymus auratus
ATATATATATATATATATATTTAATAAAAATTATATCGTTTTTAATTTAATTTAAAAATAGCATACTTTGTAAAAAAGGATCTTTGTAAAACATGCTAATTTTATCGACCCACTTTTTACAGAGAACGGCAGTTGGAGATAAAGAAATGGCAGGTGAAGGAGGCGGAAAAACAGCGAGTCGTCAAATTGAGCGCTAACGAATGGCTGGATCATCCTGATCGATACCTCCTGGAATTGGCAGGAAGGCCTTCTTATAATTCTAAGAACAACTAAGGCTGGTTAAAAATTTTGTTGAAATTTGTACATATGTATATAATTAACGGACTTCTACGATCGCATAGTGTGTCAAAAGTAAACGCTAAACATTCAGTAGTACTTTTTGACGGATTGACTTTTTAACTTCTATTATTGCGCATCGGCATTTGTTTTATCTTTTTTTTTTTTTTTTTTCTTTAATATAATTAACATGAAAATTTTAAAAGGATACGCCAACAGTTAGAATAATTGTAAAAAAGTATATAATGCTCAAATGTCAAATGCCTTTTCTGCGGAATTTAAATAAACATTAAAGTTTTTCTTAAATTGTCTGTTCATTTATTTTTGTTAAGATATTATACGTACCTTAGAAACTGCCACAAAGACTTATGGGTACTTATGTGTCAAGAAAGATTTTATTAGTGAATTAATATTTGTGCTATTGTCTGAACTTAATAGCAGTTTATACAAATTTCTATTTGAACAGTTTATGAACTTGTACCGTAGTACTTTTTTTTTTTTAATTGTTATACTAGTTCTATGTAAGAAATTGTTTTAACTGAATATCGCTATTAATAAAAATATATATTTTAAAAAGAAAATATAAAAGTTGTATATTTTTTTAAAGATTAGCATCAGTGTAAAAAAAATATCAGCATATACATCTAAAGTGCTAACCTAGAGTTGTCTGTTACTTAAATAATTTAGAAAAAAATACAATTAAAAATTTATTAAATATTTAAAAAAGTTATGCATTATTATGAAATATTAAAAATTATTCAAGATAATCTATTATAATTACAACCAATTATTCGATTATAATTTCATGTATGTTTCATTTAAGATATTTATTGTTTGTGCAAAATATACAGATATTAAATTATCATTTCACATACGTAATATAATTATACAATTACTTTTTATATATTTGCTAGGTAATGATCATACCTAATTCTTTCAAGTGCGCGTAATTTCTCTCATTGTTTGGATTCATTATAAAAACTATAATGGCTCCATTATTTTGTTTAATCACAAATATTTAGATTCTCGAAGTTTTTAGAATCATTCAATGGAATCACAAGATAGAGTAAATCTAATTATAAAAAGTTAAAAGAAAAATTTTTACAATTTGTAACATAGGCACTAATGTATTTTCAGTAATTAAGAAAAAATATCCACCAGAAGTATGGTCACGCAGAATGTAATAGGGTATCGCGTTGTCTTAAAAATTTTAAATATGAAATATTTGTACACAATTATGGAATTATATTTAATATTATTATACTTATAATATACAGAACGATCTTTAAAGGATTAATGAATTCTGCTGCCTTGAACTGCGGTCCTCCATAGACAACTTTCGCTTTGTCTTTAGTGTCACGTTTATATAATAATCTTACTTTATTACAACACATGTTTTATATTACAACGAAGTTTATAGCCTAAAGTTTCAGGTAAAAAAATTAAGGCCTTTCACTTTTTGCTTTTAATATTTATAATATATATATGTACTTAAAACAAAATAATATTAAGCTTCTTTTTCGAGTTAACGTAAATAGTCTTCAAAAATTTGGGGTGCGTTGCACCTCTCTTGCCTTTAAATATAAAATATGTATACAATCAGTACCGCTATGCGCAAAAAGTAAAAGAATCTTTATGTAAAATTTTTTAATGAACAACTTATATCAACAAATCCAGCGTAACGAAGTGCTACTTAATTTATTATAATATAAACAAAGTGATGCTGTATTTCTTTTTTGTATACTTAAATTTTCTCTTTTATCCATACAAATAACAAAAACTTCATTTTTACACAGTCCCATCGTAATTGTCCTATTCTCCCATCGGTAATAAAAAATGCACTTAACAAAAGAAACTTGATTCAACGGGATTAATTATTCAACATAAAAGATAAGCACATCATCTAATCGCCGAGCGATATGCATCGACAAAATGCTAAATAGCAGAAAGTCCGCTCGTATACGACCCTTTATTTTCGTTTTTGTCCGTAAGCTAAATACTCGAATAAAATCAATCGCCGCGCGAAATATAAATCTCTTTAGAAAAATATTACACTAGTAAACGGCCCTCGCGCGATCGAGCTGCGATTCCTTCTGTCTATTTACAGTATATAAAATCTATCACGTTCACATATGACTCGGCTTAATTATACTTATGGATTACGCGTACAAATATATATAGATTGTCGATGCATTCGCGCGAACGACACGTTTTTTTCACGATAAATCATCTCCACATCCGCTGCGCTCTTCCTACAACCTATGCAACTCAAGTATTCTCTTCTGCATATATGTATTATGTATCTATATCAATCGTTAAGGTAAACATAATCATCATCATCATCATCCTCATCAAAAGCACAAGGTTCGAACGGTAAAGATTGTTCTTGAATTACAGCTATCACTATTTATATCTATATATACCAACGAGGTTCATCTTTGTACATAAAATACAGCATCGCAACAGCCCGTTAGCCCGGATGGTGCAGGGCGCTTACGACGAATGATAAAAAAAAGTACAAGAAATGATGAAGAGAGAGAGGACTGCTGCTACTACTAGTGTCCGGCCTGACTATTGCTATCCTTCGTCTGCGTCTGCTGCGACTGTGACTGTGACTGCTGCGGATCGACTGACTGCTGCAGCCGATCGACGCAGTAGCGATTGTACTGTCGATAGGGCGTGCGTGCCAGGTCGTTGTCGGTAACAAGGCGCGTCCTATGGGGCACGAGGTTCTCGTAGCGACCCATCAGCCAGTCCTGGCACAACCGGTGTTGCGCGTCCACTACATTCTTGCTGGCCCACTTGAAGTGCCACTCCTGGAATTTGGCGCTCCGTCTCTTGGTAACTATGGGATGACTCTGCGCAAAATTGTTGAGAGAGAGATAGTAAGATCGGATCGCAAAAATGTAGCATTATAGAAGAGAGATGGACTTGGTAAGAGAGCGTACCTGCTTGGCTCGGGTAAGACAGCCCCGTTTGTACAGGGTGCTGTGCTGATTGACGACGAAGACGACGCGATAATTGTTAGGATTGAAAGTGCACTGAGTCTCATCGGACGCGACCATTTCGGATCCATCGGCTGCCTCGGCACCAGCACCGCTTCTGCCGTTGTTGCCATCGAATGGCTTTTTGCTACCTGGACTGCAATGGAAATTTCAATCGAATTTTATTAGAAAACAAAAAAATTTACACTAGCGCAAACAGAGTAAAAGAACGCGAGTTTGCAGAATTTATTAATTTTTTAGGGAGGAACTGCAGTGTAATGATAATACGTACTCAGGTATCTTTTCCGAATTCACAGCGTCGGGTGAATAGGACCTCATCTTGCGGGCCGCGTGTTTACGATATTGGCGAACGTTGCGGTAAAGATACCCCCGCTTTCGACCTGCCAATACCTTGCCTAAAGAGTTCCAGCCATTTCCATCAATCTACAACAAGTTATCAGTTGCTTCGTCAGATTTTCTCAAGTGTGCACTTTGAAGTTATATTGAAAATGACAGGATGAAAGAATAAATTTTTGTTTGTTGTAATCCCGCGCTCTCACTTACATATATATTCATCGCAAAAAAAAAAAAAAAGAAAAAAAAAGAAAAAGTGTCTTCTCAGGCTGTTTCACGGGCGAAAATTTCTTTGTTTCAAAAAGAAAAATTTTAAAAGCAATAATGTTTGTCCATGTAAATCAAAGCACTGACTGTATGATACTTTACTGCGAAATAAAACAAAAGTTCTATTCATATTAATCGAGAGCAACGACTCTGAATTTTCTACGAGAAACTCGGGCATGTACGGCAGCATTGCAACGGACGAAGAAAAAAAAAAGCTGAAAAATTTATTCTATATCAATAATTCAACACTTGTAAGAGCTCGCAACGAGCAGCAATAAGCATGACTACTTCTGACTTGACCAGTGATGTATGTTATATAGAGCAAAACGGTGCAGCAAAATCGATACAAAATATAATGGCAGGGCTAAATCGATAAATTAATTGATTAGAAAAAAAGAGAATGCGTAACAAAAAAGAAAGCTCGCTTGTGGCGTGGTTAAGTATTTCCATCGTCGTTACCAGGAGATAGGAAGAGGAGAATCAGAGGTCTTTCGAGGGTCAAAGGAGTAGCTTGGACGGGAACGGGAGACGGTCTGGCTGAACGAAGAGTCGCGGTCGTGGCGGTCTCGTGCGAATGTAGGCCTCCCCAATTAGTCTTATGATGCGGCTCTACGGTGCACAAAAGAATGCGTTAGGAGGTGGATTGTTTATTGCTGTTGCTGTGTTTTTGTTGTTGTTGTGTTGTTGTTAACGTTACAAAAGTATCATCGAGCGCAACGAAACAATCTTTATTGCACACGCGTGAGCATACTTTTACATGTCTTTCTCTCGCCGTTGTTATCCTATATTTTTTTTCTTATAAAAAAGTCTCGGGCGCTTGCAGCTTAAGATCTGTGGACATTTTAAAAAACTGTCGAGCTTACGATCATCGTGTTTTATGTTTTTGTTTTTGGAAGAGTGAAAAGTATATTCAATAACAAGTGAATTTAGCCATCATTTGTCACTACAATTATTTCCTTATTCGTCGTGTTAGGTGCAAAGTTGATAAGGCAATAATTGTGTTTATTCAAATGATTCGAGAGGTCATCACTGTCTATTGAATCAACATTGATACAGTTTGGAGTTCTACAAAGGTTCTGAAATAAAATTAGACCTTTGAACTTATTAAATAGTTCAAGTTTATTGAATGTTTATAACAACTTAATTTTAAATTAAAAAAGCATATAGATATTTTCATACAAGTATGTATATATATATATATATATATCACGCGAAAAAAGTAAATTAGCCTTTAATTATGTTTTCACGTATTCATCACAGAACGTAGAAAAAAATTAATCCAGACACTTGAAGCTAATAACAGTTATTTAAAACGCTTACATTGTAATACGGATGAAAATGATAAATGATTGCAAAGAATTTGCCAGAGCTGAAAGAGAGAACATAAAAAGGAGAAAAAAAACATTTCCTTCGAATACGGAGCTTTCGAATCTCAAACGTATAAGTCACGAAAAATAGCAACAAATTCGTTTATATTTTTTGGAAACAAAAATTAACAGTCACGCAGAGCAGCAGATAGGAGAACCATAAAAAAAAAATAAAGTCAAGGTAAAAAGGAGGAGAAAAATTAACCATAAACAAAAAATAAGAAAAACGAGCAATAATAAAAATAACAATAATAAAAAAATTAGCAATAATAATCGTTTAACAACTTCTATTAACAATAATAATAAAAAAAGAAACTAACAAAGAAAATTGTTATCGTTCTTTTCTTCTAAATTATTAAAAAAGTGGTACAAAAATGATGTTAGACAATAATGTTTAAAAGCATCGTCATGTATTTCAATATCTCTCTATACAATATTGTTGCCATTTATATCATTATATGCATATTCATTTCATATACAAGTTAAAGATACAAAATATATTTATATTTATCATATATATATAGATCTATCTAATATACGGTTTAAGGTTAAAATTCATCGCGTTTTGAAGGGCTTTTTTCTCTTTAAAGGGGAAAGGTGAGGGCTTGCGAGAATGGGGGCGTCACGGGATGGGGGGTGGGGGGGTGTAGAGTGACGGGTATCTCGGAGAATTGTTATTTAACATTTACAAATTGAACGTAGTTTTTTTTCTCGTCTTCTCGTCCCTTTACACGGACCATTATCTTTTTTCGTACATATTCTCTCTATCGTTCTGCTCTTTCTCTATTTCTTTCATTTTCGAAACGAGTATAATATATATATATATATATTACAAATTGTCGCGCGAGTGCGAACAGTCAACGATTTTTTTGTTTGCTTTCTTTCGTGTTTTTTTTCTCTATCTTGTTTTCTTGTACGCGGTTTTCAGAAGCCTTCGCGCGATTGTTGCGGCCGCTGCACGCTGGGCCGCGCTGGAAGACTCCTGAAAATATTCTCTCTTTCATTCTCTTTCTTTCACTCTCACCGCAGAACGCGAAGGCGCACTTCTATCGTTTCCGGAAAGATAAACGGTACTGTATAATTAATATAGGATTGCCTAGATCTAATATCCTCATATGTACAACATTGATTTTTTTTTTACTTATTTTCATCGATTTTATCGATCGTTCGATGCCACCTCAAGATCCCTTCTCACGGCTGGTAGCACAACGTTGCTTAGCAGTCATTAGTTGCTTAGCAGGAGAATATTCATTCTCCTTTTTTGCGACTATATGCATATATAAATGTCGTCGTCGTCGCTCTTTCCAACTTCGCGTTTTCAGCTTCGCACAGATCTCTTTTCTCCTCTCGGTTTTCTTCGATTTTGACGCTTGTTCGTACTCGAGTAAGGGAATACCGAGTCGAACAAAAGGATGTGTGTATGTTTGTGTATATCGACGACATTTTCTCCCTTTTTTTCTACATTAACAATTCTTTTCTGCCTCTCTGTGTGGTTGTGTGTTTGTTCTTGCTGCATCGAAAGGAATATACTGTAGCGGTTTCGGCGACGCTCGAACAATTTTTTTCAAGGTTTTTTCTCCCCTTTATTCTTATAATCTATCTTCCACTTCTGCGCTGAGAGCAATATGCGTGGAATGGGGGAAACAGATTTTACATGATGATGACAGGGGGAAGAACTTGGAATTTTTTTTTCGTATTTTTTTCGATTGTTATCAGTTTAAAAAATGCAAAAGAGCGAGACTTTGAGAAATACTGTAAAAACTGGCGCAATATTGGAAAAATGAGACGAAGACCCCTTGACTTTTTTCGTCGACGCGCTAACAATCAGGGACTTTTTAACTCTTTCATATAAATATTTCTATAATTATATTTATTTCAAGTTCTTTTTTTTCAAATTACGTTATTTACTGGACGTTCTAGTTTCAATTCGTTTGTAAAATCTCATAAGTTTCTTTATAATTAATTTTTCATTTTCTCTCTTTTGCTTTTGTTGGGATAGTGCATCGCACGGAGTGCATTATGCATATTTATGTACAATTTGCTATGTAGTCGAGAAAGACTGAGCGGTACCAGGTCGAGTGCAAAAGTCAAATTGTCTTAAGTCTGTGTGCGTCTTGCGGATTTTTGCTGATCGGCGAAATTTAATCCGAGATACTGATATAGCGAGTTCCATTATCGCCGTTATCTCTTCCTTCCTCATTTTATTTCATTCGACACTTTAGTAACACGACTGCCGTTTTCTATCTTTGCCACCGTGACTCTATATCCTATCGTACGTATAAAAATTCTATTTAACTATTTACAACCTCTAATCTATGGAATATTTACAATGTTAAAGAGAACTTGAAGGATTTACAATTATAGTCAAGTGTCTGCATATATATAATGTTCTTATATACATATGCACGGATTTTCGATACGATTTCCTCAACATTTTGTTTGATATATTTTGAACATGTTTTAACGCGAGGTCGAATGAGAATCACAAGGCCCATGCTGCTTTCTCGCTCTCACTCTCTCTTCTATTTTTCTCTCTCTTCTTGAGCTTTCAATGTGGCATTGTTGAATTCATTTTGGAAAAATACTATTTGAAGAAGGCATTCGATGAGTTTTAATCGATCGTTGGTATCGTCAAATGCTTAGGGAATCGCATCGAGGAATTAAATTGCATAACCTACATCGCTGTCAATTACGCGCTTATGAAAACCGCGCGTCCATCGCAACGAATGCCGTATATGCAAGAATTGTTTATGTAACTTATTACTTCTGTTCCTACAAAGTCTGCCTAATCTCACAATGTTTTTTTTTTTAAATTGTATTTAACAGTTTCGTTTAGCATAAAATTATGCAATAGCGATGTCAATAAGTCCTCTTAAATTTTTCTTTTACAAACCACGAAGTGAAAATTTTTTAGTATAGATTCAGTATTGAAAGCTTAGCCTATTAATTTAAATAAATAAATTTTTCAATAAAAATATCTCCAATCTTATGTAATACAAAATGGACATTTAATTTTATCACTGGTATTTCTTTCAAAGTACTTTGTATCGACTTTTCACCCATAAACCCAATAAAAATAAACATAGTACCTTATAATATATATATAAATATACAATAAGATTTGTAACAAATCCATCGCAATAGAATATTAAAATCGGACTAAAAAATAATTTCAAATTATCGTCGTGGTCCAGTATTTAAAAACAATAAAGCTCCACAGCAATATAGATGCACCAAAACTGTGAAATGTAGATACTGCTCATAGTCATAATTATCTCTTAATGCATAAATGGCCACGAGGTATAAAAAGAATAAGGTTTAAAAAAAAATACTTAGAATGTAAGCGCCAATTTTTTGAAAATACTGCATATGTACAAAATAGCACTATACAATTATAATAAATATATATTTATACTTTAAAAAAACGGAAATAGACCAGATATAATTGAATCTCTATAGGCATTACTTTCACTGAAAACAAAAAATACTCCCGCAACTATAAAAAAAAGCCCAGGATAAATCTTGATTGAGTCGCCGATAACGAAAAATAGAATAAACAAATGAAGAGCTACGCATTCTGCTTTCTCCAATTTTCGTATGTAAGATAGATTAAGTTGTACGATTATTGCTACTTCATGGACAAAAGTTTAAGATCACTAGCCCATTTTCATTGTTCTTCTGAAGATACGCGAAATGCTGCCGAGTTAAAAAAAATAAAAATAAATAAAAACTAAACTCAATCCCCCTATTGTTAATATCCCCAGAAGACATTTCCATTTTCGATACGATTATAAATTTTTTTATACAGTCTCGGGCGTTAACTGCCTGTCGATGAAGCCAACAGCCGTCGACGAGAAAATCACAAGTGAGTTGTGGGTTTTTGTACTGCGAAAGTACATAAAAAACCACGAGAGCGCAATCTACAACGTTGGCAATTGAAAGGGATGTAGGTCCTATACCTTCTTGTTAATGTCAGTGTTCTTGCGCTTTCTGCCCCTTCCCCCCCTTGCTGCCTGGTCGCTACTCACAGGATGATTGGCTGGTGGCTCATTGTCTGACGAGGATGGGACATCCTTCGGACTTGTATGCCCTGGTGCCGACGACGCAAATCTCTCGACGTAAGAAGACCATTTTTCCGTCGCCGTCACTGATTCTCTGTCACGACTGTCTCTACAACTACCATCAGCATTTTCCTCGCTGTCCGTATCCAACAACTCTATCGTCATTTTACAATTCTTTTTATACTGCAACAAAAACATTAAATACTGTTAGCATAATCAAAGCAACTTTTTCAATTTTAACTTGGCTTTGATCTCAAAGAATCGAATTTACGCATACTCTTGCATAAATTATTAAATTATTGCTTTACACATTGATGAAAGTAAAACTTACAATGTAGATCTTGAAGCAGTTTTCTTCCGCCATAGTTTTCTCAGCTTTCCTCTGATATGCCGCTTCGGCTGCGACTCTCAGATATGCTGTAGAACACTGGCCACCTGCTCCGGTGTTTTCTTTTGGTTGTCTTTGCTCTCGATGGAACAACTCCATGCACTGTTGACACACGGGATCGGAAACGAGATGTTGAAGCTACAAAACGATTGGATTTATTAACTTTACGTAATAGGCCAGATATATGAAAGCTTGCAACAGGTTTACTATCTTACCTGTCTTACAGCGTACGAAACAACTTTGTCCAAGGTGAAAGCTATGTAAGCATGTATTCCGAACATTTCTCGTAACGTGTCTTCGTAAGCAGTACCGTCCATGTTACCATCCAAAACGTTTTTAACCATGTCTAGAAATGCGGGATAGTAATCTTCGATGTCTATATCACCTTAAAAATTAGAATACAGTCACTATATGTAGCTATGCAATCAAAAAGTCGGAAAAAAGTACATTTTTTTTTCATTGGATTACTTACCTTTAGGTTTTAACCTAAGCGCGACAGCTGTACTTTCCTTCCGTTGCTGTTTGAATTGAGATTCTTCGTCCGCGAGGACCATCGCTCTATCATACATCTTCGTTAACCTCTCGCACATTATTTGATGTAGCCTCATGAAGAGGTACCAATTATTACTCGCCATAAACAGCGTGTACGCTTCCTCAGGATCATTCGAAAGGGCGTGGACCGGAGGCTTGACGTCGGGATCCGGCTTTATCGTAGTGGAAGACGGAGCCGGTGAGAGTGCGGCTTTGTTCTTGTTACCTTGAAGCCCACTACCCGTTAGAGAAGTCGTCGTTGCCGTAGTTGCCTGCGCATTGTTTCCACAAGACGATGCGTTGATGTCGTCCTTGTCATCTATAATGCAGGATTTACTCATGTTAAATCTCTGATGTTTAATAAAGTTAAAGGGTATTCTGTAAATATAGACTCACTTTCATCATCTTGTTCATCGTCGCTAAGTTCTTGTCGAGGATGGAAGAATAAGTCAGGAACAAAATGCTTTAGAAGTAATTTAATTCGCTGCTTGTCCTCCTTGTGAATAGCCGTTTGACGCTTGACGTGATGTATCAGAAGATTCGCAGCATCGTCCAAGACGGACTTATCTTTGTAAGGTAAGATTAAATGGGGACCCGAACTGCTTTGGTTCTCTCCATGTTCATCCGCTTGCTCGTGCCTCTGCACAAAGAATAATACATGATTAAATAACGAGAAATAATTAAAATTAATTACGTAATAAATATATCACCACATACCTCATCATAAACGATTTCGATTTCGTTAAATAAACTTTTCGACCTGAGTGCTTTGACGTCGGTCTGCTTGAAATTAATGCCTTGATGATCGAGAGATTTGAGATAATACTTTTCATTCTGCTCCCGCCAGATTTTGTTGAAGCCCTTTTGTGCTTCCCGCCACTCCTCCTCCTTGCTTTTCAGTCTTCGTAGCACGACTGGCACCGCGACCATCGGGTTCTTCTTGAGACCGTCTATAATGTCCGCTGCCTTGTCACCGTATATCCTTTTTAGGGCACGCTGATGAATCGTTGGCGAACAGCCGCCCAAACAGTCGTCCAGCCGGAACTTTTGCAGCTCTTCTTGGGACATTCGGCTCATCTTTTTCTGAACGCCCTCGAGGACTCTTATTGTCGCCGCGTTCGTCTCTATCACACCGTCCAGCTCGAATCGCTCGTCTTCGCAACGATAGATGGATTCCTCGAATGTGGTTTTCCTTGAATTAAGAGTAATACGGGTTTTTCTTTCATTTGCTGTTCTTTTACATTACTTTGTGAATTTATTTATATGTTGTATTAGCCTTGCATAAAAATTGAACACTGAAAACCCTAAAACTACGCAGCGCTATTCAAAGTATCTACAACTATTACGCAAAATTAGGTCAATTTTGAGATTGGAAATTTGGAACAATTTTAGTTTAGGTGTATTTCCACGTTCCGCAATTGTATCAAAATGCTTTATTTTTCTGGTGTAAGAATATGACGTATAAACATAATCTAAGAAGTAAAAATGTCAGACTTATCATGTGTACTATTTTTCACACTTACACTATTTTTGTAGACAGTTTAAAAAATGTTAATTGTCTCATAACATAAACAAATCGAAATTCTAACATTTCATTATTATTGTTTAAATAGAAACAACAAAAACTCACCTCGACGTTACGAACGTGCTGTCCTCGGACCAGGTAGGGAACGAGACCCAGGTATCGTTAAGCACCTCCTTGCACAGCTGCGTGCGGCCCGTGCACTTGGGCTGCATGTAGGATTTGGGTAGGGCACAGTACGAGGCACCCAATCTCTTGCACGTTGAGTAGTCAATCTCCATCGCGAGATCCCCCTGCGGCCTATCCTGCTGGTTCCTTACTACATTATTGGGCAACGCCTCGACGCTGGCATTACTAGCGATACCGCTACCGGTGCCAGCAACACCAACGCTACTTTGGTTCACGCCAGCGCTGGCACCTCCAGCGGCAGACTGGCTCGTCGAGTTCGTCGACTCGGGTACATGGCCCAGGAAGTCCTTAAACCAACGCAGTAGTTCAGGAAAGCGGCCGAGGAATGGCGTGACCAATTGCACCAGTTCAGTCTTGGATATGATTTCCTGGTTGAATAGGACCAGGCATCGCAGGAAGTTCTCGTAGACCTCCTGCGATCTTAGCGCTTTGCGCACCTACAATTGATAAATCGTTTTTTTAAATATACTAATCAGTTCAAGCGCGCTCCGCGCGCTCTTTGTAAGTCGGATTTTTTTGAGACAACCAATCACAAACAGTTTTATCATGCCTCACCTAACAGGCCATCATTATTATATAAGGGGATTTTATAAGGGGAAACACCCCGTGTAAATTTATCAACATATTAAATACAGTTGTTCTTTACGATTTCGATTAATGAATCATTTTCGTTTACATTATATATATCGATCACTGATTGCAATTATAGATAAACTTTGTGTGCAGCTTAGAGGTGGATTTATTTTTGTATTAGTTTTCAATGAATGTAGATAAAAATAGAAATAAACTGTCTGTATATATTATATTGTTATGCCAGGGATGACTTGTTTACATTAAATTATAATAATTAATTAAAATCAAATGAAAAGGGTAGCCGTAATATGTACGCTTCAATGTCGTCAAAAAGGTCAAGTAAATAAATAAACATGAAAATAATAATCAACTATTTAAATGCGTAGTATCAAAGAAAACATAATTAGAGCTTTTTTACATCCAATTGATTCAATGTTTCATTTAAAGAAAAAATTATAAAGAAAATATAGTACTTATCAAAAAGTGAACTATTCATGAATAAATTTTTCAGAAAGTTTAACTGAAAAATATGAAAAGAATATCTTACCTTATCGAAGAAGGCGTAATCGGTTAGAGTACCGTGTTTTCCGACTTCGGCTATTGAGACGTCGCGTGTCGAGGCGACTTTATGTTTTTTCGGCGGTGGTGGTCCGTGAGGTGCGTGCGAGTTACTCGTCGCCACAGATGTGGTGAACGAGGGACTTCTTTTCAGCTGACCCGCGCTGTGACCGAACTTTTGCCCAGTGCTGGTAACGTCTCGCACACTGGGTCGTTCGCCACGCTCACGCTCGCGGTCCCGGTGGTCCCGACCGTCGCGATCGAGGCCACCTCCACTACCGCCACCCCCTCCGGGGCCCCCAGGACCACCAGGGCCCGTCGAGTCACGATGCTCGCGAGGGATTGCCCCAGAATTGTTGTATTGCGCCTTCAGACCTATGGGCTTCTTCACGATCGCTGCGTGGTCATTGACCGCTCCCACTTTGTTGCTCTGAAACATAGCAGACTGGTATCCATCAAAGTTAGAGACAGTTTACAGGACAGTCAGCTATAAAGAGCCGAAAAACTGGTGTGCGGAGAGGTGTGCAGAGAAGTACAACAATAAAGATAGAACTACGACGGTAGTGATACGTAAAACATGTAAAGAACGAATGAGCGAACAGTGACGAATGTATACTACAAACTTAATAAATAATAAGAGGTAATAAGAGTCAATAATAAAATAAGTGCAATGCTATATTCGTAAACGTTAATTTTATAAATTTTTCGTATCGCAAGCAATAAATTACCGACTAAAATTATTAAGCAAGAAGTTTCTAATATAGCAATGAACCTATTAAATATATGTAATACAATACATAAAGGGAAAGGTAGGATCTACGTAAATGACTATAGAAATTACCACATTTACCGTACGTCAAAAACACTTAAGACTACTCACCAGTGCACTTTGCTGATTCGTCGCATCAGGCAAGAATTGTCCGAATTCCAACAGCAAATCCTCCTGGTTCTCGAAGAGCGTAGCCACTTGTCGATAAACTTCGGCTTCCGTGAGTTGCTTTCCACCGCCAGCAATACTACTTCCGCTCCCGCTACCACCCATATGGCCGGATTCTTTCAGAGTTCGCTGCTCCTTTTGATACGTGTGTAGAATTTCGAGAAAACGCTTGTACTTGTCTGGCTGAGCTTGAAACCGATTCTGTAAAGAAGAAAAGACGTTAAGATCGTAATGAGAAAACAGTTGATTTTGAATAACAAATTAAAATTTAATTACCTTAATTTTGTTAACATAGTTGATGGCATGATTAAACTCAACAGGTTGATTCTGCTGAGTCTGACCAGTGCTAGGAACCCCATCTTGCGCCTGACTTAAAGCTTGACTCACAGCCTGAGCTTGAGCAGTAGTTACGTGGGAATTATTATACACCGGAACCGGTGGCGACGCAGGTCCATGAATAGTTAAATTATTATTTGAAATATTATTTGCAACTGGATGATGTATACTACCAGAACTGAAAAGATTAATAATTTTATCAGCATTATATATCTCAAATGTGCCGAAATATTTATTAACAACAATTAATTACCCTTGCATAATTTGTACAACAGGTTGTGCCTTGGCAGGTTGGGTTGGTGGACTGGCTATGGGAGGAGATCCAACATTGACTGTACAGTGGTGCTGAGAAAGTGTCGGCGTATGCGTCGTCGTTGGACTCGGCATACTGACCGACACTTGGAAAGCGTATCCTTGCTCATTGGCTTGTACTTCAATTTTGTATCCTGGTGGTAAAAATGTATTGAAACCAACAATAAGTTCAGGATGTCCCTTAAAGAGATGGCTAACCCTTGTAATAACACCTGGAGTATCTATACTTTGGGACTTGAATTCTTTCATAATATCAAGAAAATCATTGTAAACCTATAAAAAAAGACAAAAGCATTATTTAGTGAAAGATTTTGACAAAGCATATGACATATTATTTTTAATTTTTTGCTGAACATACCTGCGGCTGGTCACTAAATTTGTACTTGACTTGATCAAGATAGGACAAAGCATCTTCCACTTTTAACCTTTGGAATTGCTGTGAACTACTACTGCCACTACTGCAACTACCGGCACTGGCCAAATTACTGGCAGGTGGTGTTGGCGCCTGTACCATCTGCACAAATATGCAGAAAATTAAAATTTACAAAGGTCAACTTACAATGCTATATATATATTAAAAGTTATTACCTTGTGCCTAATAGCAGATGGTGGTTGCACATGAGCTTGTGCTTGTGAACTTGGTACAACAGCCTGGGAGCCCAAGCTATGGTTCCCTGTGCCTCCAATTCCAGCGCTATGCAGCGTCACACTGGAAGTTATGCTACTTGCTGAACATGTGGAGCTTGTTGATAACCCAACTGTAACACTTCCCTGCAATAACAATATGATATGAAATACTGCTTATCATGAATTGAACAATTTAATAGCTCAAGATTGCGTACCTTTGCTGGTGAAGGTGCTGCAGTTGGTACAACAATGGCACCAGGGTATTGCTGCTGGGTCTGGGAAAACTGGATGCTACCAGGCATCTCCTTGGAAGGAACAGATCTAACAGCTTGACCCGAAACTACGCCAATACCAGCACTACTGTGGTAGTCTATACTACCACCTCCGCCCCCTACAGCTCCTCCGCCACCCGAATGTTTCAACGTTGGTGCTGTTGGCGGTGTGATTTCGTCCACCCCACGAACACGTTTCATCTCAATTTACATTGGAAATGCTGCAACAGGCAAAGGAATCCCAATGTTTATTATCACACTGCTCCACTTCTTTACATGACTAAGCCCCCTCCCCCTCTCTCACCCCCTCCCACCCTCTCTCTCACATACACTTGCTCCAGCATCATACATCCCGCGAGTGAACACACACCCGTCACAATTACGTCACGCTCTCCCACATCACAGCCGTCATCATCCTCGGCAGCATGTGCTCTCGGGGCTAAGTAGTCCCAGTACCTGGCGACGGAGCCAACGAAGCCTCAGCCTGTCTCTACCAAAGAAGAGCCTTCGCGTCTCGACGTCGTCGCGCATCGTCGTCGCGTTTCCGCCCATCGCTGATGGCCGAAAGTAAACAAACGCGTAAATTCACACACCAAACGACACTCTCGCATGCACGCGTCGCCTCGCGGCGGAAAGGTCAGAACGCGAGCGTGAGGACGGCGAGCAAAGTGCGTCGTCGTCGTCGTCGTCGGTGGAAAACCATCACGTGTGAGTGTGCGCACAGCGTCTGCCCGTGCCTGCGCCCGAGAATAGACGCGCGGGCGCGCTACGTACCTATATACCGACGCGTCTCTGTGTTGTGTATCCACATATGTGTGTGCAAGGTGTATTAAGTACCACGACGGCGCACGCTCCGAAAAAAGGATCGCGTACTGTGAATACACACCCGCTCTTGGACTTACACACACACTGACGCGTTCTTTTATCGTTCGACGTGCATATCGGTGCGAAAGAGAAAGAGAATTACGTCGCGTGTACGACACACTCGTGCATCCACTCGCGTCGGAAGGAAGGAATAAAGAGCGCGAGAACGTCCTCGCAGCAGACGAGAAAGCGCGAAGGGGAGAGAACGGCGGCAGTAACTCCGGATTTCTCTCTCTCTCTCTCTCTCTCTCTCTCTCTCTCTCTCTCCTATATAGGTATACCGTGATTCTCTCTCTCTCTCCCTTTCTCTCTCTGATCGAAGACAAAACGCGCATCGGGCGCGGGCGGTAGTAGTTACACATACACACACACACACACACACACCTTTACAGTCTTTCTGTGCTCTATCCTACACCTCTGGTTCCGGAAGCCCCGCCGCCAGCGCAAGCGATCGCACCCGCGTTTTTCGCGGGCGCGAGTTTTTGAAGGCGCACGGCGCGCCATCGAACGACTAGAGATAAGGGGAGAGAAAGAGAGGAGAGCAGAAGCGCGGAAAAATATAGAGAACGGAGCGCTGCGAGCGCGAGCCACAGCGCGTGAGGGGGAGGAGAGAGAGAGAGAGCAAGAGAGAGAAGTCGCGAGGCACACAGCTGTGCGCGGTAAGCAACGGCCGCTGCGGCGTCGGAAACACGCACACACACAACATACATTATCATGTATATACGCAGGCACGCACAACGGCGACGCAGAAGAGAATATATGCTACGACAACGGTCCGGTAGTACTTTGCGAGTCTTCCACCGCGAATTTTTCCCTGCTTTATCACACATACCCATACTAACACTGATAGATTGTAAACGCGAATATGACGTACACAGTACTGCAGCAATACAAAACCCACGCGCCGGGTGAACGAGGGAGAAAGAGAGACGGTACATCATCCGTCTCTCTCGCTCTTTACGTGACTCACTAGCGCACTCGCGCGTACATATATATACACACTCCACACGATGTGTCTATCTGTCTGTCTCGTATAGTACGGCGCGGTACAGCACTCAAGTTACGCAATATTCCACGTAAATACATAACAGAGAATCTCTCTCTCGCGACCGGAGGAGAGTACAGACGCAGGACGACTACGCACACGCGTGTGCGCGCGGCGGTCGCGCGACTGTGAAATTTTGCGCCCGCGCGCGCTCCGTTTGTCCCTTTCTCTCCTCCTCCTTCGCGCCGAGAGTACACACATACACACATGCACAAGACTGATACACCAAGCGTGAAGGCGCGCGGGCGCGAGGGGCCGAAAAAATCGGGAGAAAGAAACTGGCGCGCGCGACACACTCTCCGTCTCTCTCACTCTGCACTAACCGTTGCTGAGTTATATTACGAATATTCAGAGTCAGGTAAGAGGAAATGTGACTTCTGCTCTGCTTCGAATGATGCTTACACGGACAGACGGCGAAAGGTGTTATGGAGTAATAATATTCACGCGCTCTTCCTCTCGCGGATGACGTCGAAGCCCGCGGCTTGTAGCCAGTAAGGCAGCTCCACCGACTCCTCCATCTCCTCGTCGCTGACTACTACGTCACGTATATAATATACTACTTATACACACACGCGAGCACGAAAATTCTCTCTCGATACTGCTAAGCAGTAGCAGCAGCTCCGGCTAACCTTCTTTTTTTTAACCTTACTTTTCTCTCTTCGCCTCGCGCGCGCACTCGCCGCGGCGGCAGAGCAGCGGCTTCGGCCACTTTCTTCTCTATATCCCCCTTTCCTTCTCCCTCTCCCTCCCGTGCTATCTCCCTCTTCGTCTTCCACGCACCGAGCAGCAGCAGCAGCAGCAGCGAGGAATATACGTACTATACCAGCACCGCTCTCACACGTACGTACTCGCGCACCCATACTCGCTATACAGGCTTCCTTCTCTCTCTCCCTCTATCTCTTTCTTCTCTTTTTTTATTTCGCCGTCTTCGCTGCTGCTGCTGCTGCTTCTCGCGAATGAGCGTCGCGCGCGGCCGAAAAGTCGCGAAAGGGTTATGGCAGAGCGGACCGCGCGTATTTTTTTTCCTCCCGTCTATAATAATGCACATTTAGAGAGAGACGCGAGGAAACATGCTGCTACTACATTACTGCTGCTACTGCTGCTGCCAGCGACGTGTGTATGTATCAATGTACGTATGTGTATGTGTGCGCACGCAAGTGAGGGAGAGAGAGAGAGAGCGAGCGCGCGCAAAGACAGGCTGTACTCGTCGATGCACGCGTCGTGTTTCGTGTTTCTCTCTCTCTCGCTCTTTTCAGCCTGTATGTATCGAGGCGACGACGATGTTGACGTACTACATACGATACGACTGAGCCGCGACCACGACGACGACGTTGCTCCGGTCCAGCTATCACCACGCACACATGCTTTTTCACGAATGCCGACGACGAAGACTCCCAAGTCGCGCGCGCAGTTTTTTTTCGTCATCGGTGCTGCTGCTCCCCGCGGGGCCAGCACACACGGACTCACGCTCGCTCACTCACTCACTCTCTCACGCAACGCGCACACGTTCTCCTTTTGCACGCGCCCGATTGCTCGCTCGCCCGCCAGCTTACCTTCTGAGACTTTTTTCCTCCTTCTCGGCTTCGTTTTCAGCTGCTTGAGTTGCGACCTAGACAGCAACGTAGACGACGTGCTGGGCTCGCCTCCTCTCTTCCCGTGGCGGTACTTCGGCTGCTACCGCTTCCTCTCTTTCTCCTTCAGAGTTTCTTATTTACCTTTATATACCATCCACGCGAAACAATAAAGCCCTTGAGAGTCCTGGGCTCACGATAGCGCGGGCATATATAGGTATTATCACACACGCACGAGAGGAAAACCAACCTCCTCGCTCGCTCTCTCCCTCGTCGTTCACGCGGGCCGCGCACACACACGCCAGAGAAAAACGAGAACCTGGTGGTGGTGTGCTGCTGCTGCTGGCTGTTCGCCTGTCTGTCTGCCTCTTCTTTCTCTCTCGCTCGCTCGCTCGCTCTCTCGGCGTTTTTTCCCTCCCGGTGAGCGCGGGCGATTTTACGACTCACGACGTGGACACGTCGTCGCTAGGCGAGCCTGCAGCCTCGCTGGGGAACAGCAACCTGGTGAGCATCTCGGGGACGCCGACGACGGGGTCGAGTACGATGAGCGGCCGTAGCACACGCTGCTGCACCACTCACACCAGCAGTTGTAGTATTTATCGGAGTAATAATGAGCAGAACAACGAGGCGACGACGATGGGGACGACGTTGTTGTTGAAGAAGAAGAAGGCGGCGATAAAAAATCGGATGCAAAAGTCATACTTGCACTCGCGCGAGGGGTACAAGGCAAACTATTGGATTTTGTATGGCAAACAAGGAACTGACTGGCCCGTGTAGCGGGATGCGAGCCTGGGTGGGGGGTCCGCCAGGGACGTAGCTAACCAGTGGCGCTGCCGGCGAGCCGAGAACGAGCGGAGCCCTGCGCCGCCGCCGTTGCCGTCTGCTCCTGCGCGCTCTCTGCTACTGCTGCCGTATACTTTTCCCCCTCCCTTCCTCACGCTCCTCCTTCCTTCTCTCTTCCTTTTTTTTCTTTCTCGCTCCCGCTCGTTCTCCCCCGTTCACCGCCTCGTTCTTTCTCTCTCTATTATTTATTTCTACTCGCTCTTTCCGCAGCGTGCGCGCCTTTTGTAAGAGCTCTCGTACTCTTGTCCTCGTGGATTCGTCGATCATTTAAGTATGTTACGTTACAAATACATTGAAAAAATGAGAGATAGGTGAGGGCGAAAGAGAGATCTAGCAAATGAGTTACAGAGAGAGAGAGGAAGAGTGAATGAGTTTGTTTATCACCAGGCACACATGTGTGAATCTCACACGCAGATGGTCAGCTGAATCGAGTCGTTTCTTATACATTTTACAAGGAATTTATAGACGACTTTTTACATCAACTAAAAAAAAATGTCTCCACAGCGAACTTCGCCCAGATAATAATGCAAATGAAAACGTTACATATGTTTATCTCCGAACTAGTCGGACTGTGATGCAACAGTCAATTTTGTACTATCACAGAAAACTCGAAAAATAATAATACAAATAACATAGTGGAGCGTGATTAAAAATAAAAGACAATGGAAATATAATAATAAATGTTTTGGATTATAGTTGTCAATGGAGGATTGCATGTATGCGGGTTTGCGAAATTATAAAGCGATTCAATTTGAAGAATGTAGAAATACAAATTTTATTGGCACTTTTTTCATCTTTTTTCTTTTTACACAAGTCATTCGAAGAGATCATTGTTTGGTTTCATTGGCTTAAATTCTAAAGAATGTGTCGTAATCATAATAAATAAATAAGTAATATAGTAATTGTAATAATAATGAAAAACTGATCACACATAACAGTAAGACAGTTTAACAGAATAAGATAACGACGTGGCTCTATAGCATCATATGGTCAACGAACGTAAAATTCAAATATATAAATATATATATATATGGTAACGACAAAAAAAAGTACAGTACAAACAAACCGACATGGCTGTAGTCGTGTGGTAGCGGCACAGCGTATTCAGTTCATACTGTTTTTATTTCAAAATGTTCTATTTATCACTCGTTAGGTAACAGTCATCATCATCTATCGCGCATATCACTTTGTCTGTCCAATAATACCAGCCGGTCTTCTGGCATATTCCTTTTATGTACACACAAAACAAGAAAATACCAAAGTAAACACTGTGCGACGACGAGTATCACACCCGACACGAAAATTATGCAAACGCGGTTGTCGCGGCGAGAAAAGGCGAAAATCGAAGCATCAGCATCATCATCGGCGTTGTAGTCGTTGCGGGCGGAGGGAAGGAAAGAAAAATAGAAGTGTAACACACCACAATGCAGCGCGAAAGCGATTTTCGTCAGTACGGTAAAAATAGGTATATATCCATCTCCTCTTCCCCTCTCTCTCTCCTTTCCTCTTCTCTAGATCAAGAGTGTGTACATACACGTTCACGAGAAAAGAGGAGAGGAGAGAGCACAAGGAAAAGGAGAAAATAAAAATTTTCCAAACGAAACCTCACGACGGGGAATGAGAGAGCGAGAGAGAGTGAGAGAACAAGTGCGAGAGTGAGTGAGAAAGATATGTGGGGCGCGGGCTCACCGGTGACACGTCCCTGGCACGGCCGTGCCGACGAAGCCGCCAAGAGGCGCGCGCAGCTCCGCCGCGCGGACACATTATTGCGGAGCGCGCTGCCGCCGTGCCGAGAGAGCGCTCTTCCCCGCGGCCGACATCCTCCCGCTCCCGCGCTCGCCTCGCTCCCTCACGCTCACAGCTGTTACGCGCGCCGATCGCGCTCCCCACATTCCTTATCTGGGTCATGGGAACTGCGCAAAAGGCGGGCGCGACCGCCACCGTCTCTCTCCCGCTCTCCCTGTCCCTCGTTCCGTCCTCTCGACGTGCAGCGATGCTGGTGTGCGCGACACGGATGCTCAGCCTAAGGACGGACGATGCTCCCCGATGGATCCAGGAACGCGATGATGCACCGTCCTCGGGGTGTGTGCGTGTGCTCTTGCGCGCTCGCGACGCGGCGCGGGGGCCTCGGTGCGCAGCCCATCTATCGAGAAGCGCGACTGGTCCGACGACGAGAGAGCCGCGCGCTGATTGGCGCGCGAGCGACACCCACCGAGCGCCCCGACAAGGACGGCCTCTGCTTCGTTCCAAGCGCTCTATCTCCGTCTCTCTCTTTGTACTTTGGCGGCCATTGTTGGCGAGCCGTCGACGACTCCTGGTGATGACGGGGACGACGGCCACGACGACGATAACCCTCTCCTCCGCATCTTCCGGGCCTGTCTTCGGCGGGCTGTGCCAGCGACTGACTCCTCGTGCTCTTCCGGAAGGACATCGTCGCGCGGGCGCGAGACTGTCGCGATATAGCCGCTCCGATTCCGTGTACGAGCGAGAGAGCAGGCGAAGTCCGACGAGCGCGAGAGCCGCTACGCGAAGACGGCCATGACGATGTTGGAGCGAGAAACGGCGAGAGTAGCCGTAGCTATAGTCGCGCGCTCTCTCCCCTCCGCCCCCACCTCCATACTTTTCCTCGCTCTCTGCGATGGAGATGACTGACGAGCGACGTTGCCGGTGTTGGGCTCACACTCTATACTGCGTTTCGGAGCAGCAGCAGCCGCCGCCGCCTTTGCGGGGTTGCCGCGTCTGATGTGTTGTCACTCGTTGCCTGCTCGTAATAAGAGTATATCTGTATATGTGTATTGCTCCGAAACGCGTTTTTCTGCGCACCACTGCTGATGCGAGGAAACCGTCGTCGTCACGTGGGAGGTGCATACGCGACGACGACGACGATGAGGGCGTCGTGGTTCTTTTGCTAATGTCGGCTTTCTCTCTTCGTCTTTCTCCCTGTCTGTGCCACCGATAGACACGCAGGTCTTTTTCAGATAAATTTGCAGCGTTAGATACGGGATACAAGTTATTGTCGAAAGTTTTGTTTTGTATTTTATTTATTTATTATTATTATTTTTTTTTTTTGTTTTATATTGATCGGCGGAGTTTTGTAGAAAGGGCCGATGAGTGTCATTGAGAAATTGATAGGGGCAAGGTTGTATGGAAGGAGTACTTTTTATATTTCAATGCAGATTGTGGAAAGTTTGCTGTTGCTCCAAATGATATAAAATTCTGAAATATGTAATTAAATTTTGTTCTTTGCTAATGATATACTTTTTCACAAGTTTATTTTATTATTCAGTAATTAATATTCCTCTTGACATATTAAAAAGGTTCTAACATCAAAAAAGCTGTAGCTTAGACCTTCTCAAAATAAAAATTTGTTTTTTTTCTGTTGGACAATTTATTGTGAATTCACCTCGTTAATATTAGCTTTATTAAATATATAATTAAATAAAAGTAATAAATTAAAAATGCAATCAATACAATATTATAATATTTTACAAAACCTTGAAATCATTTCAACAAAAATCTAATATAAATTAAGAAAAGAATATTTTTAGCTAGTGAAAAAATTGGCAAATAATATTATTCATGATTCATAAAATTATGAATTAATACTGAGACCTGAACTAATTTTTATATTTTCTTGAGTCTTTGCACTTTCTTTTTAAAAGAAGTTAATTGGAGTTCTGTTTTTTCAAAGTGTACAATATTGAATCAACTATGGTGGGGTACCTTACCTTATTTCATATAAACAAATACTTTAAAAAGATCAATTTTCTAATTTAATGTAATATTTAAAACACTTTTGTTGATTCTCACAATGAAGTCTGCTAATTTCTTAAGCATTTGTATGCAATAGTTATAGTGATACATTTACTATATATTTAAGATGTCCAAATAATTAAGTTGTTGTTGACCTTTCACGAAAAATTATTTAATTTAGCCTACAAAATCTTTAACAACCATTTACAATTTTGTAAATTTGCAAAAATGTTTTTGATAATGATGTAAATAAATATTGCATTTTGAAAAGCAATATAATTAGAATCTTATAAAATCACATTAAATATCTTTTTATTTTCTCTCATAAAATGAATTTCATAAAACTTACTTTTTATGTATTGTCCAAGTAAATACTTTTGTTATAAAGTTATTTTTAGTTATTAAATAGAATTTTAAAGTAAATTAAACTATCACATAATACTTATTACATTTCACTTGATTAAACATAAATAGATACATAAATTAGGATCTTAACTATGATAATAAACAATTAATAACAAGAAAATAATAAAAGATTTTTATGAAAACTTGTTTTAATTAAATAATAAACAAACTAGGAAATAAGTTTCATACATTACGGCTTTTCAACAGTAAATTCATTTATCAACATGTCATTTTCTTTACAGTCTTTTATAAAGTTCCTCTATAAAGATGTTCAAATTCAACTTGAATAAGCCTTCAAAATTCTCTGTACTGCTTCTGTAGTGTAATGTACACAAGAGAACCTGATATTTCTCTTGAAACTTAAACTAGAAGAATTACTTTAACTCGACTAGTCATTTTCATAGCAACCGTAAATGCAGTGGAAAGGTCACCACCTTTCCTTACGCACCCTTTTGCAGCATCTGAGTAAACCGATTGGTAATTAAAAGTGAAACATCTATAAATCTATTGACACAGTTTACAAGGCAAGTTTCTGTTCTACCATCCAATTTACTACCAGGCTTATCAATACATTTGTCCCAACAAAGATCACTGAACTCATGGATCTGTAAATATTAGAAATTTATTATTATTACCTATGCTTTTTACGTTAATATACAAAAACTGATAATAGAACATAGGTTAGAATTCTCTCACAACTCACTTGAGCATTAAACTGAGCCTTTTGTTTCTCTACCATGAGAAAATCTTCGAGGTCACTGTTGACACTGCTCTGTTTATTGTCCTCATAGGTGGTCGCGCTACTAAATAAATCCGACATTTTAAAGATTATTTAAAATCTTCTCCGATCTCTATGAAATTCGTGCACAAGCGCCGACAAACTGATAAACACACGTGCGCCCTATGTTACGTCAGTATATAAAGCCGACTTCCGGTTTTATTGAAGCAAATATTACTTTCTAAAATATAAAAAAATTCTAATTTGTGAATTAAACTTTAACTTTTTTATAAAAAAAAATTATAATTTAATTTAAAAATTATTTGCTCTTCTGTATACCTAAATGAAACCCTGAAATTTTCATTCATTTTTAGAACGGGGGAGCCACAGGTTTTGACATCTTTCGTGACTTCCACAGTCCACTTGTGCACATGGGTGCAATGTAAACTATATAACCTCATTTGAGAAATGCCGCTATAATTACAAGATTTAAACAGTATTTAACTTTATGTTGTACAACTTATAATTTAAGATGAAAGAAACTTACATATCAACGTGTGAAAAAAATTTCGTCAATAAGGCGATATTAACAGATACGGTAATACAATATATTATTTTGTTTCCATTTCTGTTAGATGTTGGTGTAGTCCATTCTTTATATTATTTACACTTTTATTCGATCGAATTTCCATAACATTTTTTAAATTTAATTAAGTGAGTATATAAAACGCAGAAACATACTTTTGCAATTTGAAATTAATTATTTATTTTAAAAATATTCAGAATAAAAATAATAAATTGAATTACTTATTCTTTATTTTTTAAATGTATTATTAAATTCCTTTCTGCAGAGACTGGATGGAAGAACTTTACTGGAACCAAGATTGCTAAAAATCTATTTTGGAGCAAACTGGGGATGTTGTGTAGCTTGTCTAGGTCAAACCAAGTATGTTACCTTAAATTGAATTCCGATATTTTCAGTTTTAATTAAGTATATTATTAAATTTTGGAATACTTTTTAAGGGTTGCTGCACAAGTATCATGTGATATACAACAACCAAAAGCAGCTAGACCAAATGAGGGAATGCTGTTTGTGAATGTTGAATTAAATCCATTAGCTGCACAACATTTTGAAAGTGGTAGACAATCTGAAACTGCTGCACTAATAAACAGGCAGTTAGAGAAATGCTTGAAAGATTCCAGATGTGTTGATTTGGAATCTTTGTGTATAGTTGCTGATAAAAAGGTTTGTGTTGAAAAATATATGATATTTATTATTATTGATATAAATGATAATCATTTTTTTTGTATTTTTGTTGAATCCAGGTTTGGAATATCAGAGTTGATGTAAACATTATAAATCATGATGGTAACTTGATCGATTGTGCTTCAATAGCTTCTCTTGCAGCTCTCATGCACTTCCATAGGCCAGATGTAACATCAACTGGTGAAGAAGTTATAGTACATCCTTTCACTGAAAAAGATCCTTTACCACTCACACTTTATCATCATCCAGTCTGTATATCATTTATTACATTTGAAAAGTAAGTTATTATCACTATAGTGATGAATATATTATTATTAATTCATTTTAATTTTATTGTCATAGTGGAAAGACTGTTGTGGATCCTTCATATCTTGAAGAAAGAGTTGGAGCTGCGATTCTCACACTAACTCTAAATTCTTATCGGGAAGTCTGCAGTTTATACTTTGATTACATGGAGTATACATCTTTAGTAGCTGATGTTATACCATCAGTTTCTAATTTTGCTGCAAATTATGCAAATGAATTAGTGAAGGAAATTAAAGAATTAGTAAAACAAGATGTTGAAGCAAAGTGAGTTTTTTATGCATATCTTTATATGCCTGTATGCAAAAATATTCATTTACATTTTTTTCAGGTATAATAAACAAGCTCCCCAACTTAATAGTTTTTCACATTGTATTGCATCAGATAAAATTACATCAATGATTAGTGAGCGAATCAAGATAAGATTAACTACATGGAGAAATTGTAATCAAATGCAAGAAAACGGTATGACTTATATGTTATCATTTTTAATTTGAAATGTGTTTTAAATTCTTGAAATAAAATTTCATTATACGCATATGTAGATGAACAAATAGAAGCTGATGATGATCAAGGTGAAATATTCGAAATGGGAGATGGAACAGCAGAATTGATTATGAAAAATGTAAGATCTAAGGTTTATTTTAGATTTAATAATAAAGTAGGATTTGGCATAAATACGAACTATAAATATTTTTAGGCTGATTCAATTGGTGAAGGTGGTCGAAATACATGGCATTCATCAGACTCTTCAGATAATGAATTTGAACATCATAAAGATGTCGAGTTTGTTGAAGAGACGTCTGCGAAAAAAGTTATTGATGACATAAGTAAGCAAACAATGTTTTTTTTATTTATATTTAATAATCAATTTTAATTACAAATTACTCTTATTTAATTTTTATATATTTACAGTGTTAAGTGGCGATAGTGAAGAAGAAGATACAACAGTTTTATCAAAACAAGACTTGTTATGATTATTATTACTTGAAATAAATGTAAATATTTATACAATTAGTAAATTTTTAAATATCAACATAATTTTTTGAAACATTATTATTTCAAATAGATATAAACAATATTGAGATTGAAAGACGTATTAATATAGCTTAGACACAGAATATTATTCCTATCATTATAGTTTACACAAATCTTTATAAAATACCTACTATGTAAAAAGTCTAATATAAATTTTTCTCATATCATGCTAGTGCATGACATCCATAAAGGCTCTGAAGACTAAATTCTGAATCCTAGGCTACGTTGTGTCATTATTACTTAAACCATTCTTTTGATCCAGTTTGTTTGCATTTGTTTTAACTGCATAAAAGAAAAAACTTAAAGTTTCTTTTTCCTGAATAGGTATAGTCTTGAAATGCTTCATAAGTAGCTACAAAAATAGAAATATTATATGATGTATACTTTATGTGAACTAAAATTAAAAAGAAAATGTGTTATTTTAACTTACATCTGCTAACTGGGCTTTATTTAAACCTGGCCTTGTTGTTAACCTATAGTGGCGTTTGTACCTTCTCAGTGTACCAACTTGTAACTGATAAAGGTCAACATCAGGAAGATCATTGTCTGTTTCACCAGAATCTTCTTCAGAATCTTTCCTCCTCCTTTGTTGTTGCTGCTTTGTGCGAGCACATTGGATTACTTGTTTGTGATAATCACAAATGTATATATGCCTTGCCTGTAACAAAAAATATCAAGATAAATTTTATAGTAATATCATGATTATATTAATTCTTTAGTACAAAATTCATAGAAATAGAATTTTCTATGTATTTTTAAATATTTAAAATTTCGGGTTGATGAATAAGTATTCAATTGCAATAATTATTTGAAATAATTTTTTCATCATAAGATATTTTAATATTTCAAATTATTTATTGTGTATTTATGTTGCAACTATCTACTATTCATTAAGTAGGTATCTTACAATAATTCTATTATACTTAGATATAGATTTTCTAAAACTGTACTACCTATATTCAAATATATTATTTGAATATTATAACTATGAAATTAAAATTTTCGTAGCACTGAAACCAACATACATTTATTAACAATTATTTGAAGAACTTTATAAATAATAGTTTAGAATATTAGTTTAGAAAAAAGCTTTGTTATCTGAACAAAATTCTCGAAAACTGTTCATTTTATAGATTTATATAAAAATAGTTAAAGCAATTCACAACATATTTTCCAGATTATCCTGGAAAACAATCTAAAATAACTTTCTTCACAGAAAATTTATCAATACTCCAAGACCCAGTCATAGATCCTAATCTGAGAAATGTCAGTTTTATCGGTGAAAAGTGAAAACCTCCCGAAATAAGTATATGTACTTCACAGTGCGCATAGTCAGTGCCGATGTCCAAATTTGCGTCTCACCGATCAAGTGATTAGTCAAGTAAGGTTAGTCAGCTTTATCTCGTCCGAGGCATTTCCAAACGAGCCTAACGTACACAGCATAGCAGGCTGCGCGTGAACTGCGGCGAGTTTCTTCTGCATCCCGCGTGCAATTTCCAATATTTCTGACCGCGACAATTTTCCTCTACCTTTCCCCGTTAACAAACGCTGTTCTTTACAAAATTCTCTATTGAATAATGTCAAAACTGCGAAAACAATAATTACCGAGCCAACACATGGACAACGCGAGCCCTCGCGAAACTTCAACCTCATACAGAGAGGAAATTCGAAGGCGCGGAAGCGTTACACTATATACATAATTTGTAATAACAAAAACAGCAACGTGAGGCAAGGATAACTCACCAGGTTGTCGAGGTTCAGCTTGAGCCGCCTCTGCGTCACGGTCTTCTGTATCCTCTTGCTGTAGGAAGCGTTTCCGGCTGGCCTGGTGCATCTCGAACCCTCGTCGACGAGGCAGCAGATCTGATCCGCGGCGCCTCGCGAGTCCTCCTCTCCTGTACTGAACCCGTTCATTTTTTTTTATAACGCTCAAACGCACCCGCGAAAGAGTCTGTATGTTGCGTACAGTGCTACGCAGTGCTACACAGTACTCGACGTCTTCGTCGTCGTATAGTCCCGAGCAGTTTGGTCGCAATAACGACCTTCTGCTCCGAAAAGCGCTAATCGGAGTCCGAACTATCACTTTTCACACATGATCTTTCGTGGCTGGCTGCGGCCACTAACTTCGCGCCTCCATCGAGGGCATCCTCGGGACGTCAGCTGTGCGCTCACGCCGTCGTCCTACCCACACACGTTGTCGTAGTCTTTCTTTTTCTCCTACGCACTTGTCTCGAAATTTTCGGCGTCTGCGAAATACTGCGTCCCCTTGCACCTGAGAGAAAAAGGTCAGAGCAGACCCGGACGGAGCTCTCCTCTTACTCGTGAAGTTGCCGCCTCTCCTCTTCCTCGAGGACCACACGACGATATCGCCCCAGAGCTATCCTCGCGCGATCAGCAAAGGTCGGCGAGCCGGCAGCGTTGTTTCCCTGAACAGAATCTCTTCCCTGAGCCGGTGCTCCTCTTCCTCCTAGTGCTCCGATCCTCGGCCTCGTCCTTTGCAGTGGTATCTCGTCGTCGATGCACGCGCTAAGCACATATGCGTCACACAAACACTGCCGCGAGTGAAATTCCGGCTCGCTGCCTTCCTACCTAGTCAGTTCGCTGCGTTAATGCTGCTGCTGCTGGGTGCTCTCGCTCTCCGTGAAAACTGAGTATCATATATATATAACGAGGTAGGCTGGCTAGCTGGCAAGGGGGAGAGCGAGCGAGCGAGCAAGAGAAAGAGCGAGAGAGAAAGAAGTGCACGAGGGCCGGGAGAACAGGCTGGCCAACCGCCAGCGCCTTGCGCTCAGCTGAGAGCGTCGCGCAGGCGAACAAAGGACGGCCTGTGATGCGCGCTGTTGTGGCAGTATTGCCGACTAGCATTTCTCTGCACTATATTGCCGGCGAAGTGTCAGTGTATAAAGGAGAATTCGCAGAATCGTCGATGATGATGTTAATAAAATATAAACAATTCCGCGTATTGGAGCCGTTATCTATGTATGAGGAGAAGGAAGAGATAGGAGTATGCAAAAACTGTGCATTTACAGAGGGTAGATGAAATAATGTTTCAAGCGCAATTAGTGAAAATCGTTGAAAAAAATAAATATAATCGATGTATGGCCGGTTTGAACAGTGTCTTATTGAGTGCAGTGACATGACATGTGCTTTTCTATACGCAGGTATAGGTAAATATTTTGGATGGAGCACGTGGGTTCAACACGGAGCGGATCTTTGCATGTAACCGCGAATCTTATAGTGATTCGCGTATATTCTAAGTTCAGTCCAAACTCTGTCTTACTGATTATAAATTAATAACAACAATAACCATTATGATAATGCGCTATTTATCTTTGTAAAATAAAATGAGAATTACTAAATTATAGAAAATATTTTCAGTTTCAATGATGTTATATCTTTACTGATTATCGTGCACTGTGTATTATCTACGTACTTATAATAGATCACCAATTGGTGCTATCAGTTCGTTGCAATACTTATATATTTTATATTTATTCATCATCATTTTAATTGTTGTAGGGAAAAAAATAACTCTAATTTTTCGATTTTATAGATCTATCAATAAAATCAATCTGTATATAAATATTGATCTTTTACAGCTTTTATAAGGGTAAAAATATATATGTTTACGGGACATTCTTACGCCATATACCGCCTTGACTTGGGCGTTTTCGTTCTATACAACACCATCTTGAAGGGTTTCCTGAACAGCTGATTCTAAAACAGTAACTAGCTATATTTGTTCCGACTCTACACTCTACAGTCTCGATATGTATATATATATATATACATACGTAACAACGCCTGCGATACGCTGATACCACGAAAAATGTTGATCGCAAAAATGTCCTCAGGACCAAGACAATTCAACGCATGAGTGAAAAGAAGAGTCATAATACCCAGAAAATTTGCATTGATAACTTATTTATTTTGGATCCGATTTTTATATTTAAGGGAATTTTTTGTTTTTTAAAAGTTTATTTATACAGTTAACGATAAAAATCATTTAAGAATTAACTGTGTGCAAGGTTAGAATTGATTATTTATAGATAAATATGAAACTAATAAATAATTTGCTCTAACATTACACACATTCTTCAATCATTTTTATCGTCAGATTTATAGGTAAACATTAAAGGAACAAAAGAATATCTGAAATAGGATAGGGACAAAATACAAAATTTTTAAGAAAAATTTCTAAGGTCAACGATATTTGTATGTATAACTTTTTGTTCTGAAATTTTTTTCTGGCATCTGAATCTTTGTACTTTTGAATATATTTTGCTTATTTATTTATTTATAACGTAATCTGACTTCACACATAAATATTGAATACAAAAGTCGTTTTTGTCAGTACATTATTATAAAATAACGCGCACAGAAAGGACCACTTGAAGCAAATGGAATCCTTTTGCTCCAAGAGTAAATAACTTGATTTGGCTGTCAAAATTATTTCCTCTTGCTCCAAGAGGAAAATGCATTACTGGCAAATTATTCATTTAACACAAAAAATTCATTTTTTGCCTCAAGAGCAATATATTTGATTCCAAACGATATTCGTTTTGTGTCAAGAGGATTTTTACGAAAGGATTTTCCTCTTGCCGATAATGGACCATTTCTCTGCATGAACGTATCCGTATTTGAGATGTAACAGTCTTTGCAATGATTTAAATATAAGGTTTTTCTGAGTAGTAGCGATAGTAACTTATGTATAAACGAAGTTTTCACTGAAAAATAAGAAGTGATATGTTCAAGAAATTCGCACTTGTTTCAAGTAAATATTACTTGTTTTTAAGTAATTTTTACTTGAAACAAGTGCGTCTTCCTTGAACATATCACATTTTTTTCTCAGTGTTGGCATAGACAGCGGGGGATTAGCGCGTCGAGCGAAGTGACATGTCAAGGGGGGCGTGGCCCCTCCTTTACCCCGATCTATGTGAAATAATATCATTACAATACTACTATAATTTTTTTATTTTACACCTATCTAAATTTCTCATTGTATATCTAATCAGATGGTAGTTTTGTATTGTTACGCTAATATAGTACATTGTTCAACTAGGGAGGAAAATTGACTTTTTCTATCGAGGATGAAGATTGAGCACGAGTGATACACGAGTGCTCAAAATCATCATCCGAGTCTGAAAAAGTCAATTGCTCCCTTATTACACATAGTAA